>JAANYP010002016.1:316281-472480 GCA_020465985.1 Centrapalus pauciflorus | reverse complement strand
ATAATGCAGATTTATTTACCAAAGCGTTTGATAAGTCACGGTTTGAGTATTTAATTCAACTGAATGGAATGCGCAACCCAGAGTAATTTGACCTTAGTAGTAGTAAGTTTATTTTATTTTATTGTAGAGTAGTAGTTTTTCTTTCTTCTCAGTAATCTGCTAATTTAGGAAAGTTTCTATTTTAGTAAGTTTCTATCTTTAGTAAGTTAGTAGGTTAGCTTATTTTACTGCTTTTCTTATGAAAAAATAAAAGAAAAAAAGAGAGAAAATTACAAAAATACAAAAAAAAGAGAATATCAGAAAAAAGAGTTAGGTCTTAGATACATAGGTTCAAAGTGACGAAAATTAGCACCGTCGTTACAGACTCTAAGTATTTAGGCTTTCACACATAATGCAACTAAATCCTAAGTGTTATACTTTACTTAGTTTGATGTGTTGGTAGGCATAATACATATAGGAAATCTCAAGGCTAATAAAATATTCTAGAAATAGTCAAGCGTGTCACTAACTTAGATATATGACCAATCGGTCTTAAATTTTATGTACAAGACATACAAACATTGAGTCTAAATGAGGTATGCAAACTTTCTGGGGATGTATGGCAACATCAAATACATCTGAAAATGGAAAGAACAGAAATATCATGTAAAACTGAGAGTCGAAAACATGCAACTCTGTTGTATGCAAGTACAGACCTGTTGTCTCCGTTTAGATTCGGGTTAGCAGACATGTCGCTTTGTTGTACGTCAGTACAGACCTGTCACCGCTATCTGCTAACTTTAAAAGAAAACCTTAAGGCGAACTAAGACACTTTGTTGTATGAAAATACAGACCTGTGTCCGATGTTTGTCTTTTAAAGAAAGTTTGCAAATACCAACAAGTTAGAATCTTTGTCTGTGTGCCTTGATCATAAAAGTATGTCTATGTCTGAGTCACGTAAGATAATATCCTGATAAATAAAAAGGCCAAGGGATATTCCGAAATGTAGAATGTTTAACGGGGTAAAATACCAACAATCGGCTAAATAGGTATGTCACAACAAACAATCAAAGGAATCAAAAATTCCTAAGTGTGAAAGTTTAAGTACTGAAAGTTAGTATCAGACATCGCTATCTGATTGAACCTCTCTTAGACTATACTCATCAAAAATATGTTGTTTAGTATTTAGCTTAGCTTGTAAATTTTTTTTTAGCTTAAGTCTAGATTAAATGTTTTAATCAAAATTTTATTTTATTTTCTTTTTACCTTAGTTTATTTTATTTTAATTTTACTTTACTATTAGTTTAGTTTAATTTTTTACTTAGGGAAAAGGTCAAAAGTTACTAAGGGTGCATTCAAAGTTGGATAAAATAAACAATGCGTGAACTATCTTGAGCTTAGGGTAAAAGAATTGGCATAGTTTTTCTGGTTACACAATACCGTAGAAAAAAGTTGGAAAAGTTGAAATTATTTCAAAATTTTCGAAATTTTTCTAAGTGTTGGTGGTTTCGAATCTAAGACAGACTCGAATAAGGAGTAATTCGAATCTGTCAGTAGATTCGAATCTACGCTTAGAGTCGAGGGTTGGTGGTATAAATAGGTCAACAGTGAAGTCATTTAAGACCTTACTGTTATCGAATCTATACACTCGAGTCTACTGCGGCGATCTCGATTCTATTCTCGAATCTATCGTAATCCTCCAAAACGACATTTTGTCGAGTCTCTTACTTGGTGTTTCGATTCTACAGATACATCTAGGTATAATCAACCGGATTGTACAAGATTTGTGTAGTTTTATGTACAATTTTAGACCAAATCGTCAAATTTTGAAGTTTTATAGGTCGAAATAGGGTTTTTGCTAAATTACCAAGATTGGACCTATAAAAGATCAAATTAAAAGCATAAATCAATGATTAGAACCTAGTTGAACTAATGTATGTGATTTACCAAGTTCAAAATGGTTAAAATCTTGGGTTTTTGTTGAAAACAAAACCGACGGGACTTCGAGTCTGTTCTAGGACCTTCGAATCTGTTCATGGGTTTCTCGAATCTATCATTATATTCGAGATGACCATGATATTCGAATCTGTCCATTAGACTCGAATAGGGACTCTTCGAATCTGTCCATTACATTCAAATATGGACACTTCGAATCTGTTACTTTCGAATCTGTACTTTATTTATTTTGTTTAATTTAAATTTTATTAAACTTGTGGAAATTTAATTGTGTTAGATTTTGTATTTAAAAAGGTACAAAATAAAACAAATTTGAATTTAAACAAGTTTATTGATTTTTAATGAGTCTAACAGTTTTATTTATTGTGCAGATATGGCGGTTCGCGCTTTTGTCCCTAAGCATAATATGGTCCTTAATCCAGACAATAATAACCCTGAGGCGCAGGGTTTTCGCCAAGTTTTGGATTTTCTAGCTGAATCTAGGATTAGCTATGCTTTGTTTCATAACATTCCAATTGTAATTTCGTATGTACGCCAGTTCTATGATCATTTACAGGTTGACTGTACTGTCACCCCGACAGTTATAAGAACCAGAATCGCTGGCCAGCCTCTAGTCTTCTCAGCAGATATGTTGCGCCAAGTTCTACAGTTGGGTTCTCAGGAACAGGAGGACGGGCCTATTGACTTCCCGTTAAGTATTAGGCAGACTGCTTTTCTGAGGATGGGATACAGTTTAGATGTGACAAAGTCGTCATACATGAAGAGTGGCCTGATTGGGCAATGGAGATTCTTGGTGCACGTATTCATGGTCTGTTTTGCGCCGAAGAAAGCTGGCTTTGATTACATAGTGTCAAAGATCCAATCTGGAGTTATTGCATTGGTATATAATCGGAAGTTCAGCTTTTCGCAGATGTTCTTCTCGGAGTTCGTTCATCAAATTACGGCTCCAGAAAGGGAAAGATTTTTGCTGTACCCAAGATTCATAATGATGCTGATAAGGCATTTCTTGCCAGACTTGCCGCCGTCCAATGACTCTTTGAGTGTTAATGTTATGGACAAACGGATTTTCGCTGATTGTTCCTCACACCGAGGAAGATTGGCTGTTCCTGTTGCTCGTCCATTGTTCGGAGCTATTGTGGATAGGGATTTTCAAGCCCCGGAAGATGCCAACTGGGCAGGGGACGTTGAGTTTCCACAACAACAACAACAGCAACAACGTCAACAACAACAACAGCCAAGAGTTCAAAGACGCCGTCAGAGACCAGCAGTGAGTCAAATCCAGGCATCAAGGCCTTCTACAAGCGAGCAGCCCCAAGCACAGGAAGCAGGGCCTTCAAGTGCAGTTCCTGATTCTGAACAAATTGCGCAAACTCTAGAAGAGATATGGGCATCAGGACCCCATGCGAACGAGGACGTGGCCGCAGCATTAGTGGGGGAGCTGCTCAGTCCACCAGAAGGAGCAGAAGATGTTCTTAGAGATGTGGATGAGTATGAGGCAGAAAGGGTTGATGAAGGCTTGACATCATCAGCATCAGAATCAGATGATATGGATGGGCAGGAGGCTGAAGCTCCTGAATCAGTGGCTGCAGATCCCAATATTCAGATCGGAACCTATGGCGCTAGGTTAGTAGTGAATGAAGCAGCAGGATCGAGGAGGAGAGAAGAAAGGGAATCTGAAGATTCGGATTTTGAAGAAGAGGAAGTTGCTCAACTAGTGACAAGGCAACGGGCCAAATGTCACAGGTTCATGCAGGGGACTTCATCAGTGTCCGATGCACAACCTCAGCCTCAAACTCAAACCCAACCACAAGTCACAGCTCCACCATCACCGCCACCTCAGCAGCATGAACCATACATTCCATCACCTTTCATCCCATCTCCCATCCAGTCCATTCCTTCTACGTCAGCTGCATATACCGAAAATCAACGATTCATGCAACTCAAGAGTCGTGTTGACTTTCAGCACGTTCAAATAATAACTCTTACAAAAGCTGTAGGTGAACTCCAGGAGCATAACTCAAATCTTGATAAGGAGAATGCAGAGTTGAGAAAGATTGTGGAAAGTGTCAGAGACGAATACACGGAGCTAAAATCTTTCGTAGCTGATCAATCTTCAGAAATCCGAGCAATGTGGTCCCTCCTAAAGCAACTTATGAAAAATCTACAAACTCAGGGGGAGACTAGTTGTAAGCATCAGGAGGTGCAGAGAAGAGATGATGATAATGAAGGCGATGATCCCGGTGCGAATAAAGAGATTGAGTCTGTAGATTTTCCTGCAGCTCAAGCTACACAAATTCAGGGGGAGCCAAGTACAGATGGAGAAGTAGGAGGATCTGGAAAAGAAGCAGGTTCCTCGAGGGTTCTGGACAGTGACATGATTGATGCACTGAAGGACATAGGGGAAGAGCTTATGGATTTTGACGATGAAGAAGAAGAGTTAGAAGAAGGAGAATTTATTCCAGAGGAGGTTGTGGACTGGAAATCAGACGATGAAGTGTTGGATGATGAAGACGATCATGTCAATGAGGTTATTATCAATTCACAACCTGTCACGGAGCTATATGAAGGACAAAATCATAATGTGATTGACGTTGACTATATCAAGGTAGCCTCAGTCGAGGACAAAGAACTTGAAGAGGCCGAGAAGGAGCCATCTAGAGCTGACTTGATAAATCTTTGGTTCAAGAAAGAGGAAAAGAAAGATCGTTTGAAGATGAAGAAGAAAATGAGAGTTCCAGGTGCTGGAAGCTTCTCAGGAGGCATTATAAGCTGGTTCTTTGACAAAGAACTGCAGCTATTTATCTTGAAAAGAAGAGATGGACTACAATACTTGAGGCGAACACTAAAAGCATTTAACTCATTGCCCAACATTGAAGTAAAGGAGCTTGCATGGAAAGAGTTAATTAATATAGGTGAAGACCAGTACGTTGAAGTCGTGGCAAGAATTATATGGAAAGAAGGAAGATCAGGAAAGTTCGAGCGACTCAAGCCAAGGACCGGAAAGAGGGTCGAGGATCAGTCGAGAATAGATCCTCATACAGGTAGGCCATGGGCCAGGATGGTATACAAACCTGTGAGGTGTCTAAAGAAAGTACCAATGAAATCGATTCCACCTAACGTTTTGAGCAACATGAAATGGTGGTACCTCGAGATTGACACTGCTGAAGCCATCATGGAGGATCAAGACGAGCAGGTCATTTTGAAGGTATATGATCCACTGCATTTGATAAACCTATCAAAGGACGACCTGAAGAAGCTTCATGATCAGCCTATCTTCTTTACTGAACCATGGAGATCTGAAGCCAGGAAGTTCCAAAAGGTAGTTAAAGTTTGTATAGATGCTGGATTATATGCAGGTAGTAGTATATATAGCTCTAGTACTTAAATTTGATATAATGTAAATAATTAGAAGCTATCGTCAAGGGGGAGTCTGTTGGTACACCCTGTGTGACGATAGCAGTCTAATCGATATGCATTATGGTTTAAGTAATATTCTGAGTATTAACAAGTGTTTTGATATATATGTTTATATGTGTTTGTCTGTTATTGATTGTGTGTTTGAACTTGATGTAACATATTACAAGAAGTTCAAACATAAAGGTCAAAGATTAACTCAAGCATAAGTAAAACAAAAGTTTCATCACTTAAGAGTTTAACTGTTTTGGCTAGATTCGAATTGCTTAAGGGAACACATTCGAATCTGTGATAGATTCGAATGAGACCTTAGATTCGAATGGGCTAGATTCGAGGATGTCAATATGGACAGACTCGAATGGGCCTTGGGCCATATTCGAGTTTGGCCCACATCAGACTCGAATCAGGGTCTATAATTAGGGATAGACTCGAATCATTAAGGGACTTTTTGCAGAATTCGTGAGGAATTAAGCAAGAGGCGATCTCGAGTTTATCAGCTAGGTGAGTGCCGTTTTGGAGAGAATTAGTTCGTAGGATCGTTCGTGTGTCGTTCGTTCAGCGTCTAATAGTCTCCGTGTTCCGTTGGTTGAGAGTTGTCCGTCTAACCGTCAACGAGGATTCCGCACTCGTTCACGGATCTGCGTCTAGATAGATCTTGCAGTCGTAGACCTTACAAAAACTAATTCTCCGAATAGAGTTTCTAATCAGAATAGGTCAGGACCACAACAAGCTTATAGGAGTACAACACCTAGAAGGACTTAGACTTCAGTGAGGTCTCACACTCCTCAAAGACAACAGACACCAGGTAGAGCCCATGGATATCAATCTGAAATGCCTTATAATAGAAACTATTCAAGGGCTCAACAGCAAATGCCAACCCAAAGGCCAAGAGTGAATCTTAATCACTCAGCACCACAAAAAGTTCTAAATAAAAAACCCAAGTCACCTGAAAAGAGAGATGGGTATTTGAAGGAGTTCACGTATGTGAATGAGAATGGTATTACCAAGTCAGTCATGGCTTGGGTTCCCCGTGATAACTAACTTGTTTCTTTCATGTGCAGGAGCTAACTACAGGTCTAAACAACAAGTGGTTCATCGATAGTGGTTACTCTCATCATATGACTGGGGAAAGGAGTCTACTCACAGACTTCAAGGGAGGGAACAAGGGTTTTGTATCATTCGCTGGGAACAAGGGAGGACATGTCACTAGAACTGGTGTGGTCACTAATGGGACTATCACACTTGATCAAGTTTACCATGTTGATAAACTTGATCATAATCTCATTAGTGTATCTCAGATCCGTGATAAGAAGAATTCAGTAATATTCACTGAAACTGAGGCGTTAGTGCTAAAACCGGGATTTAAAGTACCTGAAGAGTGGATAAAGATGAGAGCCCCAAGGAAGAATGATTTGTACATGATGGACATGAACATATCAGATTCATCGATGAGAACAATCTGTTTTCTATCCAAAGCTTTAGAGTCCGAATCCATTTTATGGCATAGAGGCATGGCGCACTTGCACCTAAGGAAAATGAATTACATCAATAGTGGTCTGGTGAAAGGTGTCCCATTGAAGAGTTTTCAGTTCGACGACAAGTATGTACCGTGCAAGAAAGGCAAACAACACAATTTATCACACAAGTCGAAGACTCAGAATTCGATAGCTTCCACTTTCGATTTGCTGCATATGGATCTCTTTGATCCTATCAACAAAAGGAGTATATGTTGTAGTTGGTATTGTTTAGTTATCACTGATGATTACTCATGTTTTTCTTGGCTTTTCTTTTTAGGTACAAAGGACGAAACAGCTGGAAAGTTGATTGGGTTCTTTGACCAAGTCGAAAACTCCAACGGGACGAGGGTAAAACGTATCAGGAGTGATAATAGAACCGAATTTAAAAACACAGTAATTGGTGTATATTGCCTATCCAAAGGCATAGTGCTTCAATTTAGTGCACCGTATAAGCCACAACAAAATGGGGTGGCAGAACGTAAGAACATGACTTTGATTGAGGCAACAAGGACCATGCTCTCAGATTCAAAGCTTCCTACCATGTTTTGGGGGGAGGCAGTGAATACCGCGTGTCACGTTTTAAACCGGGTCCTTACTGTCAAATCACTGAACAAAACCTGTTATGAAGTTTTGAACAAAAGACCACCTAATTTAACTGGCTTTGAACCGTTTGGGGGACCGTGTACTTTACTGAAAACAAAACAACAACCTAAGTTTGGTGAAAAGGCTGACGAAGGATACTTCCTAGGTTATGTCCCTAACTCACCAAACAAAAGGGTTTTTAACAAAGCTAATGGTACGGTAGAAATTGTGATTAACATAGATATAACGAGTTATTCACATGAACCCCAAACTGGTCCGGAATGGTTATTTCATTATGACTCATTGTTTGAATCATTTAACATACCTTTTAGTGGAAATGCAGGTACAGTGGAAAACGACTTCTCATCATTAAACCTGAATGACGACTATCAAGGTTTTCCAAAGACAAGCATTCCATCAACTTCTAAGCCGAGGATGAAAGAATATGGGTCTCCAACAGAGAATGAACCTGAGTTACCTACAAACGAGAATCAGACAAATACCTTTAACTCCCAGTACAGTGATCAGGAGGAAGAGAATGTACAGTATGAGGAGGTACCCCTGATTGGTGATATAGGATCAAACTTAGGAGAGAATCTTCAAGTCGATGAGATTGTGACATCAAGGATAAACAAGGATCATCTGATTGAGAATATCATAGGGAATCCAAACACGAGTGTGAGAACTAGGAGTAGTGTGAATAATAACACGGTACTGTTATCGATGATCAATGACTTCGAGGCGTATCACACATGTCTATACTCATGTTTTATCTCGCAAGTCGAGCTAAAGAATGTGCAAATGGCACTGAAAGACAACTCTTGGGTTGAAGCCATGCAATAGGAACTGTCACAGTTCAGAAAACTTGAAGTGTGGGAGTTAGTGCCGTTACCTCAAGGAGAAGTTACAATAGGGACCAAATGGGTCTTTAAGTGCAAAAGAGATGATCGGGGTATAGTTACTCATAACAAGGCAAGACTTGTCGTGAAAGGATTCAACCAGGAATAGGGAATTGATTACAACGAAGTGTTTGCACCAGTGGCAAGGCTCGAAGCAATTCTTCGATTTCTAGCCTTCGCGTCCTTCAAAGGATTTAAGGTATATCTACTTGACGTAAAGAGTGAATTTCTGTACGACAAGGTGAAGGAATTGGTGTACGTCGAACAACCACCTGAGTTTACTGATTCGAAGTATCCCGACAGAGTATATCGACTTGATAAGTCTCTGTATGGATTTCATTAGGCACCAAGGGCATGTTATGAGACGCTTTCAACTCATCTTTTGGACAACGAATTTGAAAGAGGGAGAATTGATAGTACATTGTTCGTGAAACAAAAAGGAGAAGATTTTATCTTGCTACAAGTGTACGTGGATGACATCATTTTCGGTCGTCACACTAATAGATTTGCAAAGACTTTTAAAAGGTAATGAAGTCAAAGTTTGAGATGATTGCTATGGGAGAGCTGAACTTCTTTCTGGGTTTACAAGTTGAACAAAGGAAAGATGGCATGTTTATCCATCAAACGAAGTATGTCTACGACATTCTGGAGCGCTTCGGGATGGAATGAACAAAGTTGACCGCTCACTTTAGTACTCCGATTCAAGTGAATCACAGTCTCGGACCGGATACAGAAAGTGATACTGATGTGAATCCGACTCTATATCGGGCCATGATCGGTTCACTCATGTATTTAACTGCTTCTAGACCTGACATTATGTTTGCTGTGTGTATTTGTGCTAGGTTTTAAGCTAATCTGAAAGAAATGCATATGAAAGCCGTGAAGCGAATTCTACGATACCAGAAGTTGTAACCAAAGCTGGGACTTTGGTATCATGCTGATGGTGATCTGGAATTAGAGGCATACACGGATTCTGATTATGGTGGATGCAACTTGAACCGAAAATCAACAACTGGAGGTTGTCAGTTCCTTGGAGGGAGGCTCGTATCCTGGCAATGCAAGAAACAAACTTCGGTAGCCGTGTCAATGTGCGAGGCCGAATATGTAGCTGCTGGTAGTTGCTATTCACACGTTTTATGGGTACAACAACAATTGCGGTATTACGGTTTGACTTACACTCATACTCCCATTAGGATAGATAATCAGTCTACAATTGCTATAACTTATAATCCAGTTAAACACAGTAAAACAAAGCACATAGATATAAGACATCATTTCATACGTGATTGTGCTGAAAAGAATTTGATAAAACTGGTAAAAGCTGCAACGGAAGACAATAATGCAAACTTATTCACTAAAGCTTTTGATAAGTCACGCTTTGAGTTGTTAGTTCAACTAAATGGTATGCGTAATCCAGAGTAACTTGACCTTAGTAGATTGTCTTTCCTTATATAGTAAGTTAGTAGCTTAGTAGATTGTATTTCCTTTTATATTAAGTTAGTAGCTTAGTAGATTTTCTTTCCTTGTATAGTAAGTTAGTAGCTTAGTAGATTTCATTTCCTTTTATAGTAAGTTCGTAGGTTAGTTAAGTAGCTTACCTTAAAAATGAAAAACAAAAGAAAAAAGATAGAAAATCAATAAAAAAAATTTCAAAAAAAAAGTGAATATCAAAAAATGAGTTAAGTCTTAGAATCATAGGTTCAAAGTGACGAAAATTAGCAAAGTCAAAACAAACTTTAAGTATTGACCATTCACACATAATGCACCATAATTCTAAGTGATATACACTTTCTTGTCAAATGTGTTGGTAGGCATAATACACAAAGGAAATCCTAACAGCTAATAAAATAATCAAGAAAATGTCATATGTGTAACTAACTTAGATGTATGACCAAATGGTCTTAATATCTATATTAGAGACATACAGACAATGATTGTAAACGAGGTATGCAAATTTTCTAGGGGATGTATAGCAACATCAACATACCTCTTAAGCAAAGAAAAGAAAGATTTTAAAAAGAAAAGGAAGTCAAAACAATTCGCTTTGTTGTACGTAACTACATACATGTCACCTCTGTTTTGACTCAAGTTAGCAAGATAAGTCGCTTTGTTGTACGTAAGTACAGACCTGACACCGCTGTCCTGCTAACTGAAAAGGAACTCTAAGAAAAACTAAGACACTCTGTTGTATGTTAATACAGAACTGTGTCCGACGTTTGCCTTTTAAAGCAATCTGCAATACCGAAAAGTTATAATCATTGTGCGTCTGCCTTGATCATAGAAGTATATCTAAGTATGGGACACGTAAGGTAGTTTTCTTGATAAATAAAAATGGCCAAGGGAATTTTCAAAGTGTTAAGTGTTTAAAGAGAAAATCATACCAACAATTGACTTGGAATGCATATCTTGACAAACAACCAAAGGAATAAAAAATTCCTAAGTGTGAAAGTGAAATACTGAAAGTGCGTTTGACATCGCTATCTGATTGTACCTTCTTTGTGACTTTCTCGCAAAAAATGTTCTATTATTATAAGTTGTAATTTTTAAAAGTACTTTTGAGTAGTTTTAATTTTATTTTACTTAATTTTATTTCATTTCATTTTATTTTATTTTAATTTAAGTAGGATAAGGTCAAAGTTACTAGGATGAATTTTTGGTTGAACAAACAAATATTGCGTGAAAATCCGTTGCTTAGTGTAAATGCTTTTGCATAGTTGGAAAAATTTTGTTACATCAAAAAGTTGAATTTTATTCAAGATTTTAAAAATTATCACTTAAGTTCGAAATCCAGACATATTCGAAGTTACCTTCGAACTTGCTACAAATTCGAACTTTAGCTAAGTTCGAAGGTGGTTGATATAAATAGGTCAACAGTATTTCATTTAAGACACGTACCGTCGAATTTGAAAGCTCGAACTTGTCTCCGGCGATGTCGAACATATTCTCGAATTTACTGGTCGAATTTCTTACAATTTCTCAAAGTTTTCAACTGTTTCTCCAACATACACTTATACTTGAGTATAGTGAACATCATAATACTAAGTAAGTGTTAGTTGAGGACATTTTTGTGGCAAAAATCAACCATATTTGAGTTTTATGTCATTTAAAACTAGGTGACTTTAAATCACAAGTTTTAAAAGCTAAAACTTCAAATAAACAATACACAACTTAGATTAGAACCTAATAGGACTAGATTACACGGTTAATTATGTCAAATGGGGTGAAAATCATGGTTTTTAAGTTGAAAGTGACCGACTTCGAATTTGTTCTTCAGGTTCGAACTTGTCAGAAAGTTCGAACTTGTTGAAATATCTATAAGTTCGGAGTCAGTCATGTTCGAATGGATGTTTCGAATTTAATTAAGTTCGAAGGCTTATTAACATTCTCGAATCTGTCTATGTTCGAATGTGCTCGACTTCGAACTTAATCCAGTTCGAAGTTATGCAAATTCAAATATAACAAATATAAATTTATTTTAATTTCTAATTGTTGATTGGTGATTTTTTGTGCAGATATGGGAGACTGTGCCTTCTATAATAAGCGTAACATGGTCATGGCTGTGGATCTATGATTGTCGGAAGCTCAGCCCTACCGTCAGATGATAGAGTTGCTAAAGCAGTCCAGGGTATCATATGCATTGACGCATAATCTGCAAATCACGCTGACATATGTGAGGAAGTTCTGGGAGCACCTTCAAGTGGATTGCTCAGTTACCCCTACTGTGTTACGTACAAGAGTAAGTGGTCAACCAATTGTATTTTCTACGAACATGTTGAGGAAAATCCTGTAGTTGGGCACAAAGGGGCAAGAAGCAGGCCCAATAGATTTTCCTATGCCCATAAGACATGCGGCCTTTTTGAGAATGGGATACACGCAGGATATAACGAAGGCGTCTTACGTCAAAAGCTGGCTAATTGGACAATGGAGGAATCTGGTCCATGTAATAATGGTGTGTTTTGCACCAAAGAAGGCTGGGTTCGACACTATAATGTCAAAGCTGCAATCTGCTCTGATTGCCTCGGTCTACAACAAGAGGTTTAGCTTTTCGGAAATGTTTTTTGGAGAGTTCATCCACCAGATCACCGCTCCGGCCAGGGAACGATTATTGATGTGTCCCCGATTTATCATGATGATTATTCGACAGTTTTTGCCGAATCTGCCACCACTACCCGAGCAAAGTGGTGTTGCTTTAATTGATAAACGTATTTTTGCTGACTGCCAAACCCATAATGCACATCGGGCTGAGCAGGTCAGGCCTGAAATGGCACCGTTGTTTGGGCAGTGATAGATCCGGATTTTGTTGCTCCGGAACGAGAAAATAGGATTGGTGAAGCACCCCCCCCCCCCCAACAACAACAACAGCAGTAGCAACCTCAAAGAGCACTAGCAAGACGTACACCGGTTGCAAGATTGACTCCTTGCCCACTAACTGCTACTGACACTGCTGGGCCATCAAGTTTGGCTTCACAATTTTGACCAACGGGAACTAACGTTGGAGGAAATCCTAGCGTAAGGAGCAGCAATGGAGGAAGATATTTTTGCAGAGCTAGTTCAAAATATTTTGGAACCTCCAGCTGATGTGGATGACATCTTCAGGTAGATCGATGAATATCAACCTCCTATTGTAGAGTCTGTAGGCACAGAAGCTCATGATGAAGGAGAAGAAGCTAGGGAAGAGGCTGAGGCTGAGGGTCATGTCGAGACCGCCTCTGAGTCCGAAGCAGAGTCATGTTCTAAGGCGACAGAGGCCCAAGATCCATCTGTTACCATTGGCAATTATGGATCTAGAGTTGTAGTCAGTCGAAGGAAGATGACCATGCCCATAATTCGTGACGAAGAGGCCGAAGATTCTGATTTTGATGTAGAAGAAGAAGCTCCAGTTGCCCCTAGGCATAAAGCAAAAAGGCATTGATACATGCAGGGAACTCCATCTACTTCTGCTATTCCATCTGAGTCAACTGCTGCTCCATCCACATCCACCGCCGCTCCATCAATATCCGCCTACATTCCATCCATCTCGAGTCCATTTATTGAAAATCAGATGTTTACAGATTTGAAGAGCAACGTGGACTTCCAAAACAGTCCAAATATACGAGCTTTCAACAGCAGTCAAAAGAATTGCAACAGCACAATTCAAAGCTGGAGTTAGAAAATGAAAAGCTTCAAACGACTGTTGCTGCTCAGCAAGAAGATTTGACGACTCATCGTTCTCAAAATTTGACTCTGCAGACCCTGATTGAGCAAATAATGAAAGATCTCCAAGCTTAGGGGGAGAGCAGCTGCAGAGGTGATGAATTGAGGAGAGTCAGGAGAGATGATGAAGAAGGCGATGATCCAGTCATGCAGAAATAAAGTGAGCTAGCAGATCTTTCTCAAAAGACTGCTGAACAAGCAAATGCTCAGGGGGAGCCTGGTTCTTCGAGTATGGGAGGAGGTGAATCTCAAGAAAAAGGCAAGGCTCCAGAGGCAACAGAGCTAATTGATCAGGAAATAAATGGAGCCTTGACTAATATTGAAGATGAAGAAGTGATGTTTGATTTTGAGTATGAAGTAGAAGACTTTGAAGAAGGGGAGTTTGTCCTAGAAGACGTTGCAGATTGGAAATCTGATGACGAGGTTTTGGTTGATGAAGAATATGAGGCCCATGAGATCATCATTCAACAACATCCTATCACAGATACATACCTACGGCAGAACAGCACATGATAGACATCGATGTGTTTAAGGATGCTTTAAATGTTGAATTAGAAAGTGAGGTGCCTGATAGGGAACTCACAAATGAAGAGAAAAGAGAGCCGTGGTTCAGAATGGAAGAAAAAAGGTCTGAGTTAGCTGTGAAGGAAAAGATGAAAGTGCCGAGTGTTGGAAAGCTGTAAGGGAGCATTCTTAGCTGGTTTTTTGATCGAGAACTGCAACTTATTATTATTAAGAGAAAGGACGACCTACAGAGTCTGAGGAGAAGATTGAAGGACTTCAATTCACTTCCTAAAGTTGAGATAAAGGCCTTAGAATGGTAAGAGCTCGTCAACATCGAAGACGATCCCTACGCTGAAGTAATTGCGAAGATTATCAGAAGGGAAGGGAGGTCTAGAAACTTTTAAAAGTTAAATCCACGAGTAGGAAAGAGGATAATGGATCATAAGAGAATCGATCCTCTAACTGGCAGACCCTGGATGAAGATGTATTACAAGCCAGTTAGATGTTTGAAGAAGGTTCCTCTAAAGTCAATGCCTCAAGACGTTTTGGGCAATCTGAACCGGTGGTTTGTGGAAAGTGAGACAGGCAAAGCAGTTATGGAAGACCTTTAAGAAAAAGTGATTCTGAGAGTGTACGATCAATTGCACCTGGTCAACTTATCCAAAGATGATCTGCTTAAGCTTCATGTCCAAAAAATATCTTATGATGCAAATATGAAAGTTGAAGGCAAAAAATATTAGAATGCGGTAAAGGTTTGCGTTGAACAGGGACTTTATGCTGGTAGCATTCTGAATAGGCCTAGTACTTAGATTAATTGAATATCTAGTTCGAAGCTATCGTCAAGGGGGAGTCTATTACTGTATCCTGTGTGACGATAACAGTCTAAGTGTAGATAATCTTTTGTAATAGTTCAGGCATTTGTAATTGCACGTTAATACATATGTTTGATATTGGTTGTATATATGTTTGATCTTGTTTGTGATTGATGTTTACTTAATTTCAAAGATAAGTTCAAACATAAGTTCAAAGGTAAGTTCAAACATAGGTTCTAGAACAAGTTCAAAGACAAGTTCTAGAATAAGTTCAAAGCCTGGTTCGAACTTGTTGGTGGACAAGTTCTTGGGCTTGGGCTTCACGAACTTGTCTGGGCCAAGTCCAAAGTTAAGGCTTATAATTAAGTGTTAATCAGTTTTGATTAACAATCTTTGCAGAAATTCGTGTTTTAGGCGATTACGAACTTGTGAGCGATTAGCAGAGTGTTTTGGAGAGATTCACGTGTTGGGACGTTTGTCGTTGCGTCTATCATCGTGTTGGTCTCCGTGATTAGTTTGTGTGTGATCAATCTGTTAAACCCCTAACGAGGATTCCGCACTCGTTGGACGGTGTCGCGTCAAGATTGGATCTGTATGTAGGTGACCTTACATCTTGACCGAAAGTTTTTCAAATACTTAAGTTTAAGATCTGAAGGTGAACCAAATTTAGAAGTTTTAGTTAGATTCTTAGCACTTTCGAAAGATAAATCAGATTGATCAACTTTGGGTTCTAAATACACTGAAGGGATCTTAACCTCTGGTTCATTTGAAGAAGGAGAAACATTAAATTGTTTAGTAACATGAAATATTTGATCTTCTAATCCTTTGATAATGACCGATTATGAATTCTTGTCATTATCATATGATTGGTAATCAGTTTTAAAAGATTGTTCTTTAATCAAAAACATCTTTCTTTCATCTTCAAAAAATTTAGATTTGGCTTTGAAATCTTGTTCTTTAAGCAAGAACTCATTTCTTTCCTTCTCAAGTAAATCTGTGGTTAATGAAAACTCTTTTTCAAAAGCAAAAAAAACTCTTCAGAATTGTTTGTAACATAACTTTGATCAGTATGATTTGTCTTAGAAAGTGTTTCTTCAAGATACATTAACTTTCTTGTACAACTCATATCTTTCGGGCAAAAGATATTTTAACTGCGTTGCATTCTGAATATTCTCTTATTTAGACTCATCAAGTTCTTTTGTTTATTCAAATATCCTCAATTTAAGAACATTACTCTCAGAATTCAAATCCCTTTGTTTTTCTTTTAAAACCAAAATTTCTTCTTTCAATTTTGATACGTCATGTAAAGCAAAAGCTTTATCTGTATTCAACTGAACAAGAATGTCATAGTTATTCTTACGAATCTTTTCAGATTCAATAAGTTTAGCAATTAGCTTAGAATTTAAGAGATGTTCATTTGCCATTTTCAATTGCTGCTATTAAACTTCCAAGATCTTTTATTGAAAAATGAGTGATTTACTGATTGAAGCTCTGAAACATGTATCTATGAATGGTAATTTGTTGAAAATCAGCTCTAAATTGACTTTTTGACGTTGAAATTTCAGCTTTTCTGTAGAAAAATGCATGTTACTTTTTTCTAGACTCGATTTAGGCTTCGAAAATTGCTAGAATCGGCTTTGCCCTATCTCCAAATCATAAATCTCGGTTCAAGCTTCGTTTTGGCGTATGGTAGGCCTTCTAACGATGTTCCAGTCAAAAGTTATGGCAAATTGAAGAAGCAAGGGTCATACAGTCAAAACTCAAATTATGATTTATGAAAGTCGAAGGACTCACTATGAAACTCAAAGTATATGAGACCAAACTCGATATAAGAATGATCAAACTCAGACAGTGAAGGATCAAACTCGAATATTATAGGACCAAACTCGAAGTATGAAGTGTGAAACTCGATCAATGAACAAGTAAACTTGAATGACTAAGAATCAATATCGGATGCCTAAGGATCAATCTCGGATGAATAAGCAACACAATCGAATGTTTTATGAGTAAACTTGGGTGACTTAATGATGAAACTCGGATGTAGAAGGAATAAACTCGGAAGAAGCTTTCTCAAACTCAGTCAACACTCATATCAAACTTGATAATCAAAGGACCAAACTCGGTCAATAAAGGATAAAACTTGACTAAAGCATATATCAAACTCAAATGATACTCTCTGAAACTCGGTTCACACTATCTAAAACTATGTCAAAACAATGAATGTAGTATTACCCGAGTTTTAACATATTTCAACAAAAAACAAGTTCAGATTCAAACTTTTTCAACCAAAATTCATGACTTAACCTCAAGTTGATATCAAAGGTCCGTTTTACACACAGAAAAACCTTTTGTGAAGTGTTTTGGCTAATTTCAGATTAACCACCCTAATTTTTACAAAAATATGAAGAACACGACTTTTTCAAAAAAATCTCAAAATTCCAAATCAATCAATCGTCTTTAGAAACGCCACTTTCAATCCAATTTTCATTCCATTTCATCCACTCAATCAAAAACCTCTAATGATTTTCTCATTTTTGAAAAAAAAAAACATGTAACAGTGTTCTAAAAAAAATTCTGATCTCAAAAATCACAAACAATTTTGCCATATTTGTCTCTGATACCAATTGATATTTCAATAATCAGCTCTTCTTTTCTATTCTCTCTCGTATCTTATATGTATTTACAAACAATACTACTATTCCAATTTATTCACAATACAACTATTATGTATTTACAAAATGTCCCCCTGAACTTATTACAATTAATTGTTATCTTCTCTATTTATATTTGTACCCAACAATATGTTTAAAATCATATTTCAAGTTTGGGTATATAAGTTGTTGAGAGTGTTGACAGTTTTAGGGCATTTTGTTGTTTAATTGAGGGCACATTGATATTTCTAAAATGCATTAAACTGGTTCGAGTTTGCTTAACTCGAAGTATCTCGAGTCCCTGTTACTTGAGCTTGACTTCAGAAAAGATGAAGGACTTCGAGTTTCCTGAAGGAAAAGTTTTATCAATGCAATGGACTCGATGTCCAACAAGTTACCAAGTAAATCAACTCGGAGCTCGAGTTCTTTAGACTCGCACTCGAGTATGTAGGACTCGAACTCGAGTTCATCGTTTACTTGGATATTTTCAATGAAATGATGTAATTGAATTCATTCGAATGTCATCATACCAAAATCAATGAATTTTGCAACTCGAAGTATTTTTAAAGATGCAACAACTTCAAGTTCGTTTGACTCGAGATCAAGTCTATTTGACTCGAACACCGGTTGGATTTAAATGGTCGATAACTTCAATTGAAAACTCATTTTCAAGGGTTAGGAAGTGGGTCATAAAGGTTTTAATACACACTCGAAGTAATATTTGTAATGAATATCCAGACAGTTAGACTGGAACTCGAGTCTAATAGACTTGAACTCGAGTATCAATACTTTGATTATCAAGTGACCAAAATTGATTCGGGTCAGAGTGTTTGCCTTTAATAAATAAATTATTTCACTTGTGGTTAACTATTAGCTGACTCGAAGTTGAATTTTATTGACTCGAGCTGGATTCCATTGGACTCGAGCTCGAGTTCAGTGGACTCGAATTTTACACTGGGTATATTTTTCTGTGAATTCTAACAAGATTCATTTTTTTGTTTACAGTTATCACTGATAACACTCAAATCACCAACCATTCATCAAACTTTCCTGAAATTCCTTTTGACGACCAACCTTCTCACCATACACATCATGAAAACTCTGAATCTGATTCCTCTCAGAGGCCTTAGAAAGAATTGGATATGCAAATGCCCTCACCTCTGCTGGAGCCTTTCATCGTAATTATTTGAAGGGGGAGTGGTACACAATCTGGAGAATTTTTGTTCGATGTTTGACATCAAAGCATACTAGTCTTGATAAAGTAAGTTTTGGAAAACTGAGACTATTGCACGTTTTTATTTTTAACAAACACTATGATTATGAGCTTGTCTTTTGGATTGATTTGATTGCACTAGTGAAGGCTAAGAATACCAAGTTGCGAAGAAATGTTGTGTTGTTACGAACTATTTTGCACATAATTATAAGGGTAGCAGTCAACCAGTCAGCTTAAATACCTCGAAGATAGAATTCTGAGTGGTCTCCGGACTGGGTGATGACTCATCTACCAAATGAATGCAATCATCCTGATGAAGTTCTAAGACTTTTTTCATCGTTTGTATCATATGCGGATTCTGATGTGCCCCGGGTGTGAGACTATATACTCAAATATGCTCCTTCGATTCTTGCAGCACTGTAAGAACCTACCCAAGAAGCTTCCACACAGAGTGACGATCAGCTTGCTGGGGCGGCTGATCTTGGTGAATACTTGAGAGAAAATAATGAGAAAGGGTTACTTGCCGAATCTAATCATGATGATCAATATGATAGTGATCATACAGTCTCAACTGAGGATTTTAATACTAAGTCTGATGAGGATGATATTTATTATTCCGGTATACCACTTGCTACTATAATGGAAAAAATAATTGAGAGTGCACTAAATAAAAAAGAAAGTGCAACCCAACGTTTCCTGAGCTGGGCGACCAAATAGGCTGTAAAGGCTCACATTGTGGGCCTTGACATTGAAACAGACAGCGGCCCGCTGACAAGTGCGCACCCCCCAGCCGCTCAGTTCCCTCTCAACAAGGAACTGTTTCAATTTTGCACGTGGATACTACACATCCATTATCTCCGACTCATTTGGAGTCTGTAGATATTTAAATAAAACAAATGCTACTCCAGGCTTCAACATTTTTATCCACGATAGTAGAGCCAATAGTTACACATTCATTTTCTACTGTTGGAATTTGTGTGTGTCACACCCCGTTACCCCGGTTGGCAACGAAGCGAGACGTCGCGGAAGCGTAACCATAATCATAATGAACGACCACTATATGGACGTTTTCAAAAATACATCGATATAACTTTAAAAGATAAAAATGTTTTAACATAACCTGAAAATGATAAAGAGTAGTTCGCAAGATACAGAGACTTAAATACATAATTAAATTATCCATAATAATACAATTAAATCTCCGACGGTTTGAAAATTAATGCGACTCCTTAAGTGCGGAAGCTTGAAAATACATCCGATGTGATGAACTTGCCTTAATTTCCTGAAAATACAAGTTAAAATACGTCAACAAAAATTGTTGGTGAGCTCATAGGTTTACACGTAAATCTGACTTGTATGGACAACAATAGTAGAGTTTGAATTTATAAAATCATAAATTCCATGTTATGTATTACATATAAATCATCATGCAACCGAAGCTTATTTAAAATGAGTTTGCCATGTGCAGTATCCCCGACGGTAATACCGTGTGTTGAATATATATGCACTCGCTGTTAGTCGACCCTAACTAACCCGAATGGGGGGCATGACTCCCAATAGATCTATCCACAATATATTCGCGCTTACAAATAAATGCAATTAACGGTTCATGATATAAGGGCTGATGGAACCACATGTGTAATACATAATAGAAATGAAGATGTTTTCGTGTCCATATGAACACGAAGCATGTATTTCAACCCAAAAACGTAACATTGTGAAAATAGGGGCTATGATAACTCACCAAGGGTGTGATGGTAAAAACGAGCGTAATATGTTTTTTAGTGTAAATGGATGGATGATGCACCGAGCGAGATTAATCGAGTCCTAAATGATAATAGTGACTTAATATCTCTAATATATGATAATATATATATTTATAGGTTTTTATGTCTTAAATCACCCAACATTACAAGTTTATAAATGAAACCCGCTTAAAACTTCAAGTTTATATATATATAATTTTCTGGCTTTTTCGGAGGTTTTTCGGCCTACTTTGAGGCTGTTTTTGACCAAGCTCAAAAATGTTTTAGGCTTTGGTTCTCTAGGACATTAAACTACTATATACAAAGGACTTTTAGAATCAAGAACGACCATTTTTCGAGATGTTTAGGTTGGTGAAAAAGCTCGTTAAAAACCCTATGTTGACCATTTTTAGGCTGTTAAACTTTCGGTTTCCCAAATAATTTCTGGAGGTCTTAAACTCCAAAATAAATTATGAAAACTTCCATATCTATAGTTAAGACATAGATCTAACTTCTGAGACAAGAATCAACTCATTTCGTTAAGTTATGAATTAGTTATGATTTTTCAAAGTCCATACAAATTTTCTGCCGAAAATCCGTAGTTTATAAACTTGAAATAACTTATGATTCTTGTTGTTTATACAAAGACTACTTGTATAAAAGTTATAAAAGTTATATAACACATATATATCACATGTTTTCATAATATTAACATTTTTATGATGTGTTCATATATTCATAAACATATTTAAAGAAACAACTTAAAAACAAAAAACTAGAAATTTATAAACTTGAGTTTTTATGAAACTTGTTGTTGTTGGTGATTATATATATTATGCAAGACTTATACAAACATAAATGTATGATGAAATAAGTTAGTATTTACTTACTTTGAAGTGTTTAGAATATGACTTTAAGTAGAAGTTGGAATCCTTGCAAGAAGACTTGCACCAAAACACTTGAATTTTTTGAAGAACACTTGAAGAACACTTGAATGCAAAAGTTTGTGATGTTTGTGTCTATAGCTCCGGTTTTTAGAGAAGAAACGGAGAGGTTTTTGTTGTTTGAACTGTTGAAAAGAAGTGAGAAATGAGGTCTTATTTATAGGCAAAGTGTTTGGTCTTTCAAATGATGAAAGGCATGGAAAGTAGGAGGTTGTGTGCACTTTTTAAATAAAATGATTGTGTTTAAAGTAATATTAAAAAAACAGAAGTCAACCCCTAATTGGCACATGCCTATAGCTGACCGTACATATATTATACATGTATTTTCATTTTTTTTGTATAAAAGTATTTAGAAATGTATTCTTGTATTTCCCTTTTCTTGTAATTTCATAAATACTTATGGGTGCACTGTTTTAATGAATTGTTTTAGTCTTGCATAATTAATGTTAAGTAATTGTATTTGTGTTTGATTAGTGTCACTAATCATAATTTAATTATGTACTTAGTTGAATTAATCCCTCATATCGTAAATCGATCAGATTTATTGATTTCCTGATTCATCGCACCGATGAATTTGATTCTAATTGAGTTGAATTTTCTAATAAACCTTGTTAATCACTTGATTAATTTCTAATGACCACCGATTAGGCTATAATTGGATATTAAATACAGATTAGGTCATTGTTGCTAACCTGGTTTAGTGCCGGATGTTACAGTGTCCCAGTCCGAACATCATGTAGCACCGATTCGTGTTTCACGAGAATCAAATGGAAGTCCTGTGATGACGTACACTGAGCCAGCCATGAGCACAGGCCAGCATGCTGCCTTATTCACTAAGATGTTAACGGGAAATCTAAGTGATCCTGGAGCTTCTTATCAGTTACCCAAGTTTGTGACAGAGGGTTTGTTGATGAATGTAACTGATTGTATTAGTCAGGCATTCTGAGGAAAATTCTTGATAGTTAATGATGAGATGGAAAATGTGATACGAATGATGAAGGGAAAGAGTATTGAACTGGTTACGAGACAACAATCACCTCCCAGGCAGCGAGTGCAAACAACTGAGCTAGAAACAGATATGTTAATTGACTACTTACAAAGCCTCCTGCTGGGAAAAATGGTATCGATGTCTAAAACGCCTACACTTGATGGTATCAATTTAAATGAGATGCTAAAGCGCCAAGCTGAATCTGAGGCTGTAGATAAGACGGTGTTTGTTAAGAGGATGAATGAGGTAGAAGAAAAGATGGATGTTGTTTTACATAAGTTCGAGAAGACGGAGACCAATGTTTTAGAAAAATTGGATAAATTGAATGATAGAGTTGTGGTTTTAGAAGAAACGTGCAAGGCTCAGTCTCTGAAAAGAAAACATGCTTATTCTGATGATCATCATGAGGGTGAGATGAAGAGACAATGGACTGAGCGCTTTGCTACTACTGGTAATATTCAGAATGTGGAAGAGAAAACTACTGATGAGATAGTGAAGAAGACAGGTGGTTGTGACTCCGTGACCTCTGCAGGTCACGCCACTGGCTATTGAATTTCCATATATTGAAAATAATGATGTTGATTTACTTGATGAGGCGTCAAAGGTTGAAAAGATGGAGATAAGTTGTGGTGTATGGAGTTATATAGACAAATCTTTCATTTGAATCCCCAAATGCTTCTAAAAGTCAAATGCAACTTAAACCCTATCGTCCAAGTCCTGTGGATGTTCAACAAAGTTTGGGTGATATTTCTTTCAAGCCACAGATTTTGTTCAAATGGAAAGACAAAAAAAATATGTGGAATGACAAACAACATAGCCACAAAAAACAAGAATATAAATAGATTTAAGCTAAATACGTATAATCCTCATAATCCAAAAACCATAATTCAATAAAAAGGTACTTATTGGGATAAGTTCAAACAAAGAATATGAAATGGAACTTAATGTCTCCTGATATACCATGTAGACCTTCAAAGAGAATAATATATTTTTCCAACACACAAATACATTATTAGATTTTTCAGGGCTTCCATTCAATCCACTGATTCTATTCTTCTTCCACTTATAAATTACAATCTACAAAATAATTCTTAAAAATTGATCCGACACACAAAATACTTTAGGTGTAATGTATGGCTCATGACTTGCAGGGTGTCCTCTAACCATGGGTTTTACCTAACACGTCGTCGATGTTGGCTCGCCACGATTTTCCTTGTTAAAAGGCCTAATCCGTTGTTTATATGTTATTATAAACAAGCATACATATATATCACAGAATGACATGTTCACCAAATAAAACATCAGCATTTTCGTTCTACAACGATTAAGAAGCTTAAATGAAATGTTCAACATTAGTCATGATATTAAAAAATAAGCAAATGATATCAAACAATGAAGAAAACTTGAAATTTAGTAATGTTTTTATGCAACTATACCACATCCTCTAGCAATTGCCTTTGCAATGTTTATGTTGTCACTTGTAACTATCCAGACTGTAATACCAATGACACATCAAATTGCAATAGATTTCATCACATCAGGACGAACATGATATATGACAACGAGAACTAACACATGAGAGGAAAGTTGGGTGAAACTAACCTAGCCGCAGCGATCGAATAATGGATTGTAGACCTACATTCCAGAATAAACCTCATCTCAAGTAACTGGTCCTTTCCAATCTGCTAAAAATAATAAATAAAAAAAGTAGGTCAAGCTAACAATAGAATAGAGAATTAAATCTTGCAAGAGTTATCGATTTGAGGTGAAAGATGCAAGTGAACTACAATTATTAAAAAAAAAACAATGTATTACGAGATGAATTAAGAAAAACAAGAAACCTGATGGTTGATGATTGATGACCAACTCCAAATGTGTCGGCACTTATAATATGACCTGTTGGAGTCAACGGCTAGCACTCTTTAGGGGTCGATCTTGGCCTCTTCTCCAATTCCTTATCAACCAAATCACAAAGAACTTTAACTCTATCACACCAACCTATTATTTTATCACACAAAAAATGATATTTACAGTTTAGAAAAAAAAAGGAAGCTGGATATCAGTACTTCAAGATGACAAATAAAAAATAAACCACACCATCAGTTAAAAGAGAAAGAATGAAAAATTTTCACCTAGGAAACACTTTTAGAAATGTGAAATTTATTGTTGCTTCGTTTTTGAAGCATAAAACATAGAACATATACCTTTACATTTGTATCACCTACAGGTTGAGCATTCACCAATCACAATCAATTAGAAAGTGAAACTCCAAACACTAATCATGAAAATAGTGTAAAAATTGCAATAACCAAAACCAGTTCAACCACAAGATTAGAACTGTAACCCTATCAATTTAAAAATACTCCACAAATTGAACAAATATCTTATTAGCACTCGAGACTGATTAAAAAATTACCATATAAAAAATGTGCTTATAAAATAGTCCGAATACCTTCTGTGCATCGTGGGGCTCTAGTAAAGAAGAGATTCTAATTATTACACAGAGAAAAATAACAACGAAGAAAAGATTATAACTAATCAATAGAGACAATTTTTATCCTTACAAACCTAAACAAACATTATCATTCATTTTAAAAAGTAAATAATCGAATTGTATTAATCAATTTGTGTATATGGATTCAAATTACGAACCAGAATGAAATCTTTGTGTATATTGTTGGATATTATTTTGTTGATGAAATTTATTAAATCTAGGGACTTGTTTGTAAATATTATATAGTTTCAAATGTATATGAATATAGAAAATACGGGCACTGTAGCACTAACTTTGGCATTTAGTTTTCGCACGAAATTTCATAGCTAGGGCTCCAGTGTACTTCTTGCTTATTCACTCTGTAATTCCAATTTTTGTGCAAAGAATCAATCTGTTAGTGTTTCATGTGTTCTTAGTTGTTTGTGATTATATTTGTGATTGATTAAACTGAATTCACAATTGGAATCAGAGCACATAAATGGAAAATTTTGATTGATTTGAAATTTTCTAATTTCTTTTAAACCCACTGTTTCATCGAATATTTGAAAAACCGGAAAAACCCTTAGGGTTTTCGATTCAGTATGAGGTTGAACGTATAAATTGGATCGAAGATCTGGATTTAAAAGATGAATAGATTGAATCTAATTTTAATATGTAATTAAAAACCCACAAAAAGAGCTGTTGATTTTACGGATTTTTGAAAATGGTTTGTTCTTGACTTATATTGATAAAAACTGTGAGTTTGATCTGAAAATAATGAAAGTGATTTCGTAAAAAGTGTTTGTGAGTGAAAAACACATCTTCGATTTTAATTTGGGGTCATTTCATGCATTTTGATTGAAATTCTAAAAATCTGGACTTCAATTTTTTCAAAAATGATAAAACTCAAATTGAGTTGAAGTTCAAATGTTAATCGAGTTGAAAAGTTCTTTAATCGAGTTGAAAAGGTATTTCCATTGAGTTGAAAGGTGTTTTAATCGAGTTGGAAACTGTTTCAATCGAGCTGCAAACTGTTTCAATCGAGTTGGAACTTAGATTTAATCAAGTTGGATTCACATTTCAATCGAGTTGGAAATTACTTTCAACCGAATTGGATATCAGTAAACATCGAGTTGAACCAAATAGACATTCGAGTTTGTTTAAACATTCATTCATGTTTGGTTAAACATATTCGAGTTGGTTTTAAACTCATTCGAGCTTGATTAAAATAATATTTGAGTTTGATCAAACAAAAGACAAGTCAAATTCAAGTTAATTCGAGTTTTAACACAATTAATTTGGGTTTAATCAAACACAAGTCAAGATTCGAGTTTAATTCGAGTTTTACTGCTGTGTCATTTGAGTTTCACCAACTCATCATTCGAGTTCATTACTAGTATTTTGTTTGATTCTTTTTAGATTCGAGTTTGATAAGCATTGATTCGAGTTTCATTCTTTTCCATTCGAGTTGATTTAATTCATTGATCAAATTTTACTACTCATTGTTCGAGTTTGATTCCATACAAATCGAGTTTCACTCTTTTTTCATTCGAGTTTGATCAACTTATCAAATGTTTGACCAAGTTTTCATATTCCTTCAAAATCTGTCAAATCCATTTAAAAGATCTTGAAATATTAATTTTAATCAGTCAAAATGTCAAAAGATGCACTAGCCATGGGGTCAGAAACTAAACCTCCTATTCTCTACAGTGGTGAGTATGTTCAATGGAGGGAAAGATTCATAGAATTTATCAGTTTCCATGACTAGTCTGAAGAAATCTTGAATTCCCTAAATGAGGGACCGACTGTTTTTCTTGAAACCATACCAGCTGTACCAACCGACAACCCTACTATCTAGGAAAGAACTGTAGAGGTCACAAATTTGACTGAAGCACACAAACGAAGAAAACTGGGAGAGAAGACTGCCAGAAAGCTCTTGCTGATCTCAATTCCGAACGACATATATATCAGTCTGACCAATACAAAAACAGCCAAATCCATCTCGGATGAGGTGTGTAAATTGATGCGCGGTTAAGACAGAGCAGCAACAAACAGAGCAAGAAACAGTTTGATGACCTTTGAAAACTTTAGAGCGAGAGAAGGTCAATTACTAGAAAGTACTTAACTGAGGTTCGTCAACCTGGTAAGTGAGATGAAGAGGAATGGAGTGAAAAAATTTAATTTGGATATAAATGTCAAATTCCTAAACGTGCTGAATCCGGATTGGGATAAATATACAATGATAATTCAGCAAACAAAAGAGATTGACGAGATTGACTTCCCTATGGTTTTTGAGAACCTTAACAACTACCAACAAGTTGTATTAACGAAAATGTCAGGAAACAAATAGGCTGAAAAGGCAATCATTGATCCTTTGGCTCTCTTGGTTGACAAGAAGTATAAGTACAAGCTAAAAAAGGAAAAGTGGGTTGTGTTGAGTAGTAGTTCATTAAACTTAGATTCAACAGATTCCTCAACTGATTCTGAGATTGAAGTTATGAAGAAACAGATGGCCTAGCTGACAAAGGCATTTCAGAATAAGTTCTACCGTAAACCGACCAACAACAAGATAAGATACAAGACAGGCTCAAGGAAGTATTAGAAGAAAGATATATATGAAAAATATGGGGAGAGTAGTGGCAAGAAGGCTGAGAAATATGAGAAAACTGATAAGCCTGCCAAGAAAGATACTGATCAAAAATGCTATAACTGTGGCAATCTAGACCACTTTGCTTGAAAATGTAGATTGCCTGTAGTAAAGAATTCTGAATATTACACTCGAAAGGCACTGCTGGCAAAGGAAAAAGAGGCCGGTAAGGCTTTGATGGCTGAAGATGACCACTGGTTCCAACTGTCCGAAGATGAAGATATTCTCGACGAAGATGCCCATATCTGTCTGAAATCTGAAGTGTTCAATGATTCTAAACTCAGTGAGTCTGCTATGATTGCTGAGGATGAGGTTTGGGTAGGTCTGACAGATGAGGAAACTGAAGAGCTAAAGGAGTTTGATTCTGATAATGAACTACGAGAAGACATTGCACTGATGGCAACAGGAGAGTTGGGATACAGTAAATAAGAAGCTGATGACGGATCAGATACAGATGCATCACAAACTTCAGAATCACAAGAGGTACAATCTAATTCTGATTCAGATGATGATAACTTCTGTATGCTTGAACAGAAACTGACTCAAATGGCATACATGTTAAAAAGATTTGAAAAATCCTTAAAAGCCGAAAAGAAAAATGTCAATTCCTTAGAAAACAAATTGATCAAGAATATGCCTTAGTGTTAGAATTTTCCAAGGATAAGGCATTAGCATTAAGACAATATCAAATTTACAAGATAAATCCAATGACCTTCAAAGTGAAATTCAAAAACTGAACAACAATATATCTTACCTAAAAGAAAAACTGAATTTAGCCGAGTTAGAATCATCATGTTATTCTGTGAAATATCATTCTATATTTGATGAAAGAACGAAGCTATATGAGAAAATTAAATATTAGGAAGATGAGTTTATTAAAAGAGGTCAAACAGATCAAACTATATATTTGAATCAACCTAAAGATACTGAATTTTATAATTCAAAATCAGGTATAGGTTGGACAAATCCTAAATATCTAACAAAAGCAAGTTCACCCACTATATATGATGTTAGATATATGAATTTAGGATTACAACTGGATTTTATGAAAGCTTCGGATAAAGTAGAATCAGTTAAAGATTTAAAAAGGTTGAGAACTATTAAAATGCAGAATACTGTAGATTATAACAGATTAAATGATAGTTATCAAAATTCCTGCATTTCAGAAGAGTATATTCAGACTTATTCTGAAAATGAATTATCTTAAAATACTACTTATTCTCAAAAGCCATATATACCAAATTCAATTCTTGAAAAGATCAGTTCTGATCTTGAATTGAAAATTAAAACTTTTGGGTCTGAAAATGAAAATCTTCAGGCTGAAATAAAAGATTTGAAAATAAAAACTGAATAATCAGCCTGATAGCAAAATTCAACCAGATCAGAAATTTTCAATTAAACCTGATTCTATCAATTCTGAACAAGAATTTGATATGTACATGAACTCTGATTTTAACTCGTTAGAGGAGATGTTTGTGAAAATTGATGAATTTGTTAAACATGTACATGACAAACAAAATGATAAACCTAAAGAACCAGTAAGTATTCTGAAAAGAATGTATCAAGAATCTACGGTTAAATCAGTAAATTCACCTGTTCTGCAATAGAAAAGGGAGAAAAGAAATGCTACTTTTGTGACTCCAAATTTTGAAAAAGGTGAATCCTCTTCATCAAAGGATTCCACATCAAAGAAGGCACATGCTTCACAAGGTAAAATTTTTTTGCAAAATAAACATAATTCTAAAGCGACTAATTCCTGTTTTTCTATTATGTCAAATTGTATTGTGAAAAGTTCACGGAAGAATGTTTGGAGAAAGAAGCAACAAGCTACGAAAAACAAGATATTAAGACAAGAGTGGAGAATTAAAGAAAATTATGTTACTGATAGGATTAGTCACATAGATAATTCTGTCTGTGATAAAATTTCTGATAAACATTCTGCTAGATACTCTCATACTGATTTACTTTCTTTAATATCTGCTCATTGTCATGAGTTGCATGCTAAATCTGTATACAAATTTGATAAGCTTGTATGGTTACCAAAGAAAGAGGTTCCTACTTTTAAACATGAAAAGGTTCCAAAGAAGTAAATTTCAGAATCAGTTCCACAACGAACTGTACAAAAATGGTTACCTAAAACAACTGTTAAAAAGTGGGTTCCTAAGTCAAAGATTATATCAATGGAAATGTTTAAAGACTCACCACATGATTTACCAAATTCCAAAATACCCTACTATAAGTGGGAACCTCACAACTTTCTTCGTTTTATAGGTAAATCATGTGTGGTTCCTTTACTATGGGTGGTCAAAGCATATGACCGGATAGAGAGAAACTCTCACAAACATTGTTGACCAATTCTATGGGACGGTACGGTTTGGGAATGATCAGTTCTGTCCGATCAAAAGTTATGGGAGTCTTGAGTACGACAAAATTACAATTCAAAAAGTCTTCTACATTGACGGTGTTGGTCATAATCTGTTCAGTATCGGGAAATTGTGCGACTAAAGAATTAGAAGTCAACTATAAGGCTAATCGATGTAGCATTGGATATGGGGAAGGGAAGGAGATTCTTGCAGGGAATAGGAAAACAAATCTGTACTCTATAGATTTAGCCAATATCAATTTGAAGAAAGATGTTTGCTTACTGTCCAAAGCAACATCTAAAGAATCATGGTTGTGGCATTGCCGTCTTTCCCATCTAAATTTCAAATAATTAACCAATCTCGCAAAAGGTGGTTTAGTCAAAGGCTACCAACTCTCAAATTTTAGAAGGAGCAGTTGTGTGCCGCCTGTGAAAAAGGAAAGATGGTGCGAGCTTCTCACAAGTCAAAGGTTGAACACTTTTCAACTAGGGCTTTAAAACTTCTACATATGGACTTGTGTGGGCCTATGCATGTATAGAGCATTAAAAAGAAAAGATATGTGTTGGTTATAGTCAACGACTATTCAAGATACATGTGGGTATTCTTCCTGAGATCCAAGTCCGATGCTACCGAGATCATTATCGATTTCATTCGCAAAAATCAACTCAACTTGCAACTATCAGTTCAAACCATTAGATTTGATAATGGTACAGAATTCAAGAATAAGTCACTTGAGATATTTCTGAGTTCTATTGGAATAACTCATCAATATTCAGCAGCTCGTACCCCACAACAGAATGGAGTTGTTGAACGAAGAAATTGCACACTTGTTGAATCTGCTAGGACGATGCTGGCTTACTCAAATTTACTGTTATTCCAATGGGCTGAAGCTATAGAAACTGCTTGTTTTAGTCAGAACAGATCGATTATCAACAAAAGATTCGGAAAGACACCATACGAACTGATAAATAAATGAGTAACTAATGTGAAATTTTTTCATGTCTTTGGATGCAGGTGCTTTATGCTGAATGACAAAGACAACATGGGAATGTTTAATCAGAAAGTGGATGAAGGCATCTTCATTGGATATTCTAAAGAGTCTGTGGCTATTCGAGTCTACAACAAAAGGATGAAGACTGTTAATCAGAGCGTAAACGTTAAATTCGACGAAGGAGTTGTAATGCCTTCTGATCACACCAGTTCAGGACCCGAACTTAAACAGTATACTTCAATGAAGTCATCTGAGCAAAATGTTGAAACGAATGATCTAAATAAGTTGTTTGAGAATTTTTAGGAAGACTACTTTGAAAAGACCAAATCTAATGTTTCAAATTTGGATGCTGACAGGATTACTGAAGATCCGGTCGTAGTCTCTGATCATTCGTATCAACCAATTTCAGAAGATACTGGAGAGGTTTCAACAAGAGTGTACACTTACATGTGGACAGTGTACAACCAGTTCAAGCTCCAGAATCCTTTGAAACCCCCCTGAATTCTAAAAACTCAGAAACCCCCAACTCAGTTGATATCCCATCAACTTCTACAGTAAATCCCCATATTCCCTACTCGGACTTGAAACCCAATCAAGACCAACTTCAACCTTACCCACATACATTCAAATGGACAAGGAATCCCCCTCCTGAAAACATAATTGGTGATCCTTCTGCTTCAATTAAAACTAGAATAGGTACCATGATCAAGTGTCTCTTCTCAATTTTTTTGTGCAGTATTGAGCAAAAGACTGGGAAAGAAGCTCTTCTCAATGCTGACTGGATATTGGCTATGCAAGATGAGTTAAATCAATTTGAAAGGTTAAAGGTCTGGCGATTGGTGGAGCGACCAAAGGAAAAATCTATCATTGGCACGAACTGGATCTTCAAGTATAAGAAATACGAATATGGTGTCATCATTCGAAACAATGCTTCCCTCGTTGCCAACGGATACAACCAGCAGAAGGGAATTGATTACGACAAAACATTTATCCCAGTTGCTAGGATTGAAGCAATTCCAATGTTTTTAGCATTTGCTGCACATAAAAACTTCATAGTATATCAAATGGATGTGAAAACGACTTTTTTAAATGGGGAATTAACTGACGAAGTATATACATATCAGCCCGAAGGGTTTACTGATCCTTCGAAGCCTGATCATGTATTATTTTGGAAAAATCATTATATGGCCTTAAACAAGCACCTCGAGCTTGGTATGATGCATTTTCAAATTATCTTTTGAAATGTGGATTTAACAAAGGTGCAGTGGATACCACCCTATTTGTTAGTGCATTCTGTGTGTCGATAGAAGTCTAAGTATAGACGATATTTTGTAATAGTCAATTTGTTCGTAATTGCATATTAATACGTGTTTGATATATGTTTTGTTATATGTTTGATAATATATGTTTGATATTGATTGTATGTATGTTTGAACTTGGTGTAATTGATGTGTTACAATAAGTTCAAACATAAGTTCAAAGATAAGTTTGAACATAAGTTCAAAGATAAGTTCAAACATAAGTTCAAAGGTAAGTTCAAAGGAACTGATTCGAACTTATGGAGGACAAGTTCGAAAGGCCTTGGGCTTTGTCGAACTTATCCTGTCCAAGTTCGAATCAGGGGATTCTACACACATTTAGTAATCATCGTACAACTAAAGATTTGTGGGATGCACTCGAGAAACGGTGTGAGGGAAATCCGCGGGTTAGAAAAGGAAGGACCGAGATGCTTAAGCAGCAGTTTGCAATATTCAAGGAATTGAAAAACGAAAAGCTGAATGACACTATCACTAGGTTCTATCAGTTATTGACAGAGTTGGATAATCATGATGTCGAGTATCGTGAACTTGAGAAGATTGAGGAACTTCTTGATGCTTTACCAGCGAAATGGGAAATGTACGTAGCGCTCATAAAGCATGATGAAGAAAAATTCGAAACTCTTTCTCTCGAAGGAGTCATTGGAACGCTGAGGGCTTAAAACTTTCAGTTACTCAAGAAAGAAAGGGAATATGACCAAGTACAAGATCCAGACATCTTTTTGGAAAATCAAAACCCACAGTCGCGAGTGAACTAAAAACAGCTATAGCTTTCTTTTCGGGTGAAGCGTCTATTCTAGTGGACGTAGAAGATACAACTAGTCGGGCCTTCTTAGGGCATTCTAAACTGGAAGATAAACCGACTCAATCAACATCTACTTCTCCACAGTACACAATGATGCCTATGAGTGCACAATCAGCCGAATCTCAGCTGAATCTTTTGGCTTCGTTTGTTGCAGCATATGGAAATTGTGTTCAAGGAAAAATCAACGATCCTGTGTTATGGGAAGAGGACTATGATCAGGTGGATCCTAATGATCTCGAAGAAATGGATCTTCAATGGCAACTGGCCATGGTGACTCAGAGGGTCAAGAGATTCAGAAAACGAACAGGCAGAAATCTGAAGGTTAGCAACAATAAGATTGGGTTCGACAAATCCAAGGTTAAGTGTTATAACTGCCAGGGATTAGGACACTTTGCTCGAGAGTGTCAGCCACCCAAAGTTGAAAACTATCAGAATCAATCTCAGGGGAGATATCAGCCTGGTAGTTCAGTAATCAAGCGAACATCACTGATCTGTTAACCAACGTATCATCAGACAGACAACTTGATGCGACGTATGATTGGAGTACACATCTAGAGTCTAATGCTAGAGCGTTCATGGCTGAAGTAACAGAGACTGAGGATGTCAGAGCAGAGGAAGTAACAGAGGATAGAGAACAGAATGATACAAGTCCTGTGTTGGTGGAGAAGTCAGCTAATCGGACCATTCTAGAGTTTGCCGTGCAGATGGCTAACGTGGAATCTGATCATACAAAGGTAATTCTGAACTTTTTTACATTCCGTGATTTATGTGTTTTATGTGCTACTTCTAATGATAGATTGAATTTAGTGCTAGAAACACATAGTAATTTATCTACTCAAATTGAATCCTTAAAATCAGATAATGCTAGCCTCTTAGATGTAAAAGAAGATCTTAGGAATAAGCTGAAAGAAGATGCTCAAGATGTAATAGTCCTAAAAGACAAACTAAGTGAGCAGTGTGTCAGGATAGAACTGAAGAATGAGCATGTTGAGGCTTTAACCAAATAACTAACTATTAAAGAGGTAGAGCTAGCTGAAGCAAAGGTTAAGGTTGCAGAGGTAAATAGTAAGTTAGAAAAGTTTAGGAACTCTTCACTGAATCTAGGGAAAATCTTAGATGCACAGCGTCAATCTAAGAAACCAGTAGGTTTAGGTTATAAAGAGAGTCCTCCACCTTTTAACGATAACTATGTGCCTCAGCCTCAGGATAAAAATGATAAACCAGTTGAGTCAGAGGTTGCAGCTGAAACTGTATCTGAATCTAATAAGGATAAAGCAACTAAGGTGACTAATAACAATGCCACGATTAAGAAAGTCAAATTTATGCAGTCTTCTAGTGATAAATTTCTAGGAGAAGCTAGACCTGACTTTAATAATCAGAAAGAAGACATAGTCAATGTAGTTGAGAAGAAAGAACATGACACTAGTGAGACATCAAAGTCAAAGGGCACTCATAAGAAGTCTATTGATAAAATGTCTTCTTTTAGATGTAATGAAAGGGGACATGTTGCGTCTAGTTGTCCATATAGGTTGATAGAATCTACACCTTATGTTGGAAAGCCTGAACCACATAATCCCTCACCAACTGTAGCAAGTACAAGTGGTTCTCACACTCCTGTAAGACATGAGACACCAGGTAGAGCCCAGGGATATCAATCTGAAATGCCCTATAATAGAAATTATTCAAGGGCTCTACAGAAAATTCCTAACCAAAGGCCAAGAGTGAATTTAAATCACTCTGCACCACAACAGGTTCTCAATCAAACACCCAAGTCACCTGAAAGGAGAGATGGGTTTTGGAAGGTGTTCACGTATGTGGAAGAGAACGGTATTACCAAGTCTGTCATGACTTGGGTTCCTCGTGATAACTAACTTGTTCTCTTTCATGTGCAGGAGTTAACTACAGGTCTCAACAACAAGTGGTTCGTCGACAGTGGTTGCTCTAGGCACATGACTGGGGAAAGAAGTCTACTCACAGACTTCAAGGGAGGGAACAAGGGATTCGTATCATTTGCTGGGAACAAAGGAGGAAATATCACTGGAACAGGAGTGATTACTAATGGGACTATCACACTTGATCAAGTATATCACGTTGATAGACTTGCTCACAATCTCATTAGTGTCTCTCAGATCTGTGATAAGAAGAATTCAGTTTTGTTTACTGATACTGAAGCGTTATCGCTAAAGCCAGGATTCAAAATTCCTGAAGAGTGGATTATGATGAGAGCCCCAAGGAAGAACGATCTGTACATGCTGGACATGAACATCTCCGATTCATCAATGGGAACAATCTGTCTTTTATCTAAAGCTTCAGAGACCGAATCAGTCTTATGGCACAGACGTATGGCACACTTGCACCTGAGAAAAATGAACTACATCACTAAACATGGTCTGGTGCAAGGTGTCCCTATGAAGAGTTTTCAGTTTGAAGACAAGTGTGTAACGTGCAAGAAAGGCAAACAACACAAGAAGTCACACAAGTCAAAGACTCAGAACTCTATAGCTTCCACTTTCAATTTGTTGCATATGAACCTATTCAGACCTATCAACAAAAGGAGTATTGGTGGTAGTTGGTACTGTATAGTTATCACTGATGATTACTCACGATTTTCATGGGTTTTCTTTTTAGGTAAGAAGGACGAGACAACTGCAAAGTTGATTAGGTTCTTGGACCAAGTCGAAAACTCCTATGGGACGAGGGTAAAACGTATCAGGAGTGATAATGGAACAGAGTTTAAAAACACAGTAATTGGTGTATATTGCCTATCTAAAGGCATAGTGCATCAATTTAGTGCACCTTATGAGCCACAACAAGATGGGGTGGCAGAACGGAAGAACAGGACTCTGATTGAGGCAGCAAAGACCATGCTCTCGGATTCAAAGCTTCCTACCATGTTTTGGGGAGAGGCAGTGAATACCGCTTGTGTAACATCCGGCACTAAACCAGGTTAGCAACAATACCCTAATCTGTATTTAATAGTCAATTATACCCTAATCAGTGGTCATTAGAAATTAATCAAGTGGTTAACAAGGTTTATTAGAAAATTCAACTCAATTAGAATCAAATTCATCGGTGCGATGAATCGGGAAATCTATTAATCCGATCGATTTACGATATGAGGGATTAATTCAAATAATTACATAACTAAATTATGATTAGTGACACTAATCATACACTAATACAATTACTTAACCTTAATTATGCAAGACTAAAACAATTCATTAAAACAATGATCCAAAAGTATTTATTAATTTACAAAAAAGGGGAAATACAAGAATACATTTCAAAATACTTTTATAAAAAAAATAAATGAAAATACACCAAAAATACCTCCCTTAGGCCAGCCAATAGGAAGGACAAAAGAACCTTGAAATAATTTATTTTACTCAACATATCAAAATCAAATCCTCTTTATTTCAATTCATCCAAGATTTGCACTATTCTTCATCATTTCACAATCTTTTCAAGATCCAATTTTTCCTATAAATAGAGAACATTTCCATTCATTTTAAACATACCAAAACCCCTCTTTTCTCTCTTCAAAAACCGGCCATAAGCCCTCCCAAAGACAAAAACCTTCAATTTTTGGTGTTCTTGAAGTATTTCAAGTGTTCTTCATATATTGAAGTGTTCTTGGTGCAACTTTTGCAAGATTTTTAACTTCTTCTCATTTGCATTCTTATAAAACATCAAAGTAAGTAAATACTAACTTATTTCATCTTATATTTATGTTTATATAAGTCTTGCATAATATATATAATCACCAACAACAACAAGTTTCATAAAAACTCAAGTTTATAAGTTTCTAGTTTTATTTTTAAGATTGTTTCTTTAAATGTGTTTATGAATATATATGAACACATTATAAAAGTGTTAATATTATGAAAACATGTGATATATATGTGTTTTATAACTTTTATACAAGTATTCTTTGAATAAACAACAAGAATCGTAAGTTGTTTCAAGTTTATAAACTGCGGATTTTCGACAGAAATTTTATATCAACTTTGAAAAATCATAACTAATTCATAACTTAACGAAATGAGTTGATTCTTGTCTCAAACGTTAGATATATGTCTTAACTATAGATCTGGATTTTTTTCATAATTTATTTTGGAGTTTAAGACCTCCAGAAATTATTTGGGAAACCGAAAGTTTGACAGTTAAAAAATGGCCAACATAGGGTTTTTAACGAGCTTTTTCACCAACCTAAACATCTCGAAAAATGGCCGTTCTTGATTCTAAAAATCCTTTGTATATAGTAGTTTAATGTCCTAGAAAACCAAAGTCTAAAACATTTTGGAGCTTGGTCAAAAACAGCCTCAAAGTAGGCCGAAAAAGCTGGAAAATTATATATATATATAAACTTGACGTTTTAAGCGAATTTTATTTATAAACTTGTAATGTTGGGTTATTTATGACATAAAAATCTATAAATATATATATATATCATCATATATTAGAGATATTAAGTCCTTATTATCATTTAGGACTCGATTAAACTCACGCGACGCATCATCCATCCATTCACGCTAAATATCTTTTTACGCTAGTTTTTGCCATCGCGATCTCGGTGAGTCCTCATAGCCCCTATTTTCAAAATGTTATGTTTTGGGCATGAAATACATGCTTCGTTTTTATATGGACACAAAAACAACATCATTTCTATTATGTATTACACATGTGGTACCATCCACCCTTATATCATGAACCGTTAATTGCATTTATTTGTAAGCGTGAATATATTGTGGATGGATCTATCGGGAGTCATGTCCCCCATTCGGGTTAGTTCGGGTCGGCTAACAGCGAGTGCATATATTTTTAACACACGGTATTACGTATGGGAATACTGCACAGGGCAAACTCATTTTAATTAAGCTTCGGTTGCATGATGGTTTATATGTAATACATAACATGGAATTTATGATTTTATAAATTCAATCTCTATTATTGTTGTCCATACAAGTCAGATTTACGTGTAAACCTATGAGCTCACCAACAATTTTGTTGACGTATTTTAGCGTGTATTTTCAGGAAATTAAGGCAAGTCCATCACATCGGTAGTATTTTCAAGCTTCCGCATTTAAGGAGTCGCACTCAGTTTCAAACCGTCGGAGATTTATTTGCATTATTTTGGATGATTTAATTATGTATTTAAATCTCTGTACCTTGCGAACTTCTCTTTATCATTTTGGGTTATGTAAAACATTATATCTTTTAAAGTTATACCGATGTATTTTTGAAAACGTCCATATAGTGGTCGTTCGTTATGATTATGGTTACGCTTCCGCGACGCCACGCTTCGTTGCCAACCGGGGTAACGGGGTGTGACAGGTTGTCATGTTTTAAATCGGGTCCTTACTATCAAATCATTGAACAAAACATGTAATGATGTTCTGAATAAAAGACCACAAAATTTAACTGGCTTCAAACCGTTTGGGGTACCGTGTACATTAATGAAAACAAAACATCAACCTAAGTTTGGTGAAAAGTATGACGAAGGTTATTTCCTAGGTTATGTGCCTAACTCACAAAACAAAAGGGTTTTTAACAAAACAAATGGTACGGTAGAGATTCTGTATAACATTGATGTAACAAGTTATACACATGAACCCCAAACTGGTCTGGAATGGATATTTGATTATGATAAAATGTTTGAGTCATTGAACATTCCTTTGAATGGAAATGCAGGTACAATTGAGCGTGACGTATCGTCATTAAATCTGAATGATGATGGTCACGGTTTTCCAAAGACGAGCATTCAATCAAATTCTGAGCCTACAACGACAGAAGATGGGTCTCCAGCAGAGAATGATTCTGAGTTACCTAAAAACGAGAATCAGACTACTTATTCTAACTCCGAGGACAGTGATCATGAGGAAGAGAATGTAGAGTCTGAATTCGTTCCCCCGTTTGGTGAAATAGGGTCAAACTTAAGAGATAATCTTAGGGTTGATGAGATTGAAACATCTAGAATAAAAAAGGGTCATCCGGTTGAGAGCATCATAGGAAATCCGAATGCTGGTGTGAGAACTTGGAGTAGTTTGAATAACAACACAATGTTGTTGTCGATGATTAATGACTCCAAGGCTTTTCAAACTTGCCTTTATTCGTGTTTTATCTCACAAGTAGAGCCGAAGAATGTGCAAATGGCATTGAAAGACAACTCTTGGGTTGAAGCGATGCAAGAAGAACTGTCACAATTCAGAAAGCTTGAAGTGTGGGAGTTAGTTCCGTTACCTAGAGGAGAAGTTGCAATAGGAACCAAGTGAGTTTTTAAGTGCAAGAGAGATGATCGGGGTATTGTAACTCGCAATAAGGCAAGGCTTTTCGTAAAGGGTTTCAACCAAGAAGAGGGAATCGATTACAACGAGGTGTTTGCGTCAGTGGCAAGGCTTGAGGAAATCCATTTTTTTCTGGCCTTTGCACTCTTCAAATGATTTAAAGTCTATCAGTTGGATGTAAAGAGTGCATTCATGTATTGCAAGGTGAAGGAACTGGTGTACGTCGAACAACCGCCCAAGTTTACAGATCCAAATGTAGACAGAGTGTATCGTTTTGATAAGGCTCTGTATGTATTACATCAAGCACCAAGAGCATGGTACGAGACGCTATCAACTCATCTTTTGGACAACGGGTTTGAAAGACGGAGAATTGATAGTACATTGTTCATGAAGAGGAAGGAAGAACATTTTATCTTGGTACAAGTGTACGTGGATGTCATTATATTCGGGTCATCAGACGAGCAGATGTGCAAAGATTTCGAGAAGGTGATGAAGTCAAAGTTTGAGATGAGTGCTATGGGAGAGTTGAACTTCTTTCTGGGTTTGCAAGTTGAACAAAGGAAGGAGGGTATGATTATCCATCAGTCGAAGTATGTCTACGATATTCTGGAGCGCTTCGGGATGGAGGGAACAAAGCTGACTGCTCACTTTAGCACACGGATTCAAGTGAATCACAATCTCGAACCGGGTACAGAAAGTGATACTGATGTGGATCCGACTGTATATCGGGCCATGATCGGGTCACTTATGTATTTATCTGCTTCTAGACTTGACATTATGTTTGCTGTGTGTATTTGTGCTAGGTTTCAAGCCAATCCGAAAGAATTGCATATGAGAGCTGTGAAGGGGATTCTGAGATACCTCAAGTCGAAACCGAAGCTCGGACTTTGGTATCATGCTGATGGTGATCTAGAATTGGAAGAATTCACGGATTCAGACTATGGAGGTTGCAGCTTGAACCAGAATTCAACAACTGGAGGTTGTCAGTTCCTTGGAGGGAGACTCGTATCCTGGCAATGCAAGAAACAGACTTTGGTAGCCGTGTCAACATGCGAGGCCGAATATGTAGCTGCTGGTAGTTGCTGTTCACAGGTTTTGTGGATATAACAACAATTGCGAGACTACGGTTTCACTTACACTCATACTCCCATTAGGATAGATAACCAATCTACTATTGCTATAACTAACAATCCAATTAAACACAATAAAAAAAAGCACATAGACATAAGACATCATTTTATATGTGATTGTGCCGAAAAGAACTTGATAAAACTGTAAAAGTGCCAACGGAAGATAACAATGTTGATTTATTCACTAAAACTTTTGATAAGTCATGCTTTGAGTTGTTAGTTCAACTAAATGGTATGCGTAATCCAGAGTAACTTGACCTTAGTATATTTTCTTTCTTTTATAGTAAGTTAGTAGTTAAGTAGAATTTATTTCCTTTTATAGTAAGTTAGTAGGTTACATTATTAGCTTATTTTAAATATGAAAAACAAAAGAAAAAAGAGAGTAAACAATAAAAAGCTAAAAAAAAAAAGAGAATATTCGAAAATAGAGTTAAGTCTTAGATACATAGGATCAAAGTGACGAAAATTAGCATTGTCGACACACACTCTAAGTGTTAAGATTTCACACGTAATGCACCCTAAACTCTAAGTGATATATATTTTCTTGTTTGATGTGTCCGTAGGCATAATACACAAAGGGAATCTCAAAAGCTAAAAAAATATTCAAGAAAAAGTCTTATGTGTAACTAACTTAGATGTATGACCAAATGGTCTTAATTTCTATGTTAGAGACATACAGACAACGATTCTAAATGAGGTATGCAAATTTTTTGGGGGATGTATAGCAACATCAAATACATCTTAATGAAAAGAAAAGAAAAGAAAATTTTTGATAAAAAGAGAGAGTCAAAACAAGTCGCTTTGTTGTACGTAAGTACAGACCTGTCACCTCTGTTTTGATTCGGTTAGCAAGATAAGTCGCTTTGTTGTACGTAAGTACAGACATGTCACCGCTGTCTTGATAACTTTAAATAAACTTTAAGACAAACTAAGACACTCTGTTGTATGTAAATACAGAACTGTGTCTGACGTTTGCCATTTAAAGAAAATTTGCAATACCGAATAGTTATAATCATTGTGTGTATTCCTTGATCATAGAAGTAATAGTTATAATCATTGTGTGTATTCCTTGATCATAGAAGTACGTCTAAGTATGGGACACGTAAGGTAGTTTCTTGATAAATAAAAGGGCCAAGGGATATTCCAAAGTGTAACATGTTTAAAAGGAAAATGATACCGACAATACTGAAAGTGCGTTTAATTTCGCTATCTGATTGAACCTTCTTTGACTTTCTCGCAAAAATATTCTGTTAGTTTAGGTTGTAATTTTTAAAAGTAGTTTTGAGTAGCTTAAGTTTAAATTCTATTCGAATGTTATTGTATTTTACTTTATTTTATTTTTTTTATTTTATTTTATTTTTTCTAAGTAGAAAAAATGTCAAAGTTACTAGGATGCATGATTGGTTGAACAAACAAATTTTGCATGAAAATCTATTGCTTAGTGTGAATAATTTAGCAAGGTTGTGAGATTCCGTTACACGAAAAAGTTGAAAAAGTTGAACTTTATTCAAGGATTTTCAAAATTTTCAATTAAGTTCGAATTTAAGACAAATTCGAACTAAACTTCGAATTTGTCAGGAAATTCGAACATATGGCAAGTTCGAAGGTAGTTGGTATAAATAGGTCAACGGTACGTCATTTAAGGCACCTACGTTCGATTTTATTCAGTCGAACTTGTCTGGCTATTTCGAACTTGTTCATTCGGACTTGTCGCATTCGACATTGCTCCTATTTCTCGAAGTTTTGCTCATTTTTCTCGAACCTACTCACATATTTAGGTATAGTGATCACTATTATACAAATTTTGGGTACTTTAGGACATTTTTAAAGCAAAAAATCGAGTTTATTTGATAGTTCTTGGCTTTAAACTATGTGGTTCAAAATCACAAGTTTTAACCGGTGGAAGTTCAAATAAAACACATATAACTTCGATTAGAACCCAATAGGACTAGATTATACTAATTTTTAAGTCAAATTGGGTTAAAATCTTGGATTTTATTTTGAAAATGACCGACTTCGAGCATGTTCATCATGTTCGAACTTGTCAGAAAGTTCGAACTTCATAAAATATCTACAAGTTCGAAGTCAGTCAAGTTCGAACATAATGTTTTTAAAATAAATTCAAACTTGTATAAATTCGAATGTGTTGGATTTTGAACTTATGTAAGTTCGAATTATAAAAATTACTAATAATGGTTGTTGTTTCTATGTGCAGATATGGGTGATCGGGCTTTCTATAATAAACATAACATGGTTATGTCAGTGGATAGAGAATTGCCTGAAGCTCAACCGTACCGTCACATGGTCGAATTTTTGACGTAATCGCGGGTCGCTTATGCTCTTACCCAAAATCTGCAGATCGTTTTGCCGTATGTACGTTAGTTTTGGGAGCATCTTCAGGCTGATTGCTCAGTGACGCCTACAGTCCTACGTACAAGAGTTGGGGGAGAACCTATAGTGTTTTCAGCAGATATGTTACGGCAAATCCTACAGCTAGGCACAGAGGACCAGGAGGCGGGACCTATAGATTTTCCAGTTCATATAAGGGAAGGGGCATTTTTGCAAATGGGATACGCCCAAGATATTACCAAAGCCTCTTACGTGAAGAGTGGCTTGATTGGCCAATGTTGTTATCTAGTGCATGTTATTATGGTCTGTTTTGCGCCGAAGAAGGCCGGGTTTGATACCATGGTGTTTAAGCTGCAATCGGCGTTGATAGCCTTAGTGTACGATAAGCGATTCAGTTTTTCAGAGATGTTCTTCGGGGAGTTTGTGCATCAAATCACTGCTCCCGTCAGAGAAAGATTTTTGATGTTCCCATGCTTTGCGATGATGATCACTCGCCACTTTTTGCCCAATTTTCCACCTCTACCAGATACAAATGGCGTGGCTATAATAGATAAAAGGATTTGTTGACTGCCAGTAGCATAATGCGCGAAGGGCTGAGCAGGTCAGGCCGCAAGTAGCACCATTGTTTGGAGCCGTTATTGACCTAGATTTTGTAGCTCCAGAGGGAGATAACTGGGCAGGTGAAGCTCCATAGCAACAACAAACCACAACAGCAACAACAACAGCGTAGGAGGCAAAGAGCTCCGGCTAGACAAGTTCCGGCAGCAAGGCCATCCTCTAGCCGACAATCCGAATCGACTGCAGCTGGTTCATCCACGGCAGCTAGAGGCTCATCGATTATGGCCCAGATTTTGATCAGAGGGCACAAACCCTAGTAGAAATTTTGGCTCAAGGAACTGCTGCGGAGCAAGATATTGCAGCAGAATTGGTTCATGAGATTTTGGAGCCTCCAACTGGGTACCATGATATATTCAGGGACATTGATGAATACCAGCCACCTGAGGCTGAGGGTATGGGCACTGAGGTCCAGGTTTAAGGACTTGTTGAAGGAGAAAAATTGCAGACTGAGGCTGAGGGTAAAGCAGAGACCGCCTTCGAGTCTGACTCTAATTCTGAGGAAATATAAGAGGTTGAAGCTGTTGATCCGGCTGTCAGAATTGGCAGATATGGATCGAGACTAGTTGTCAGTAGACGAAAGATGACAGGACGAGCAGGTGGGGATATAGAGGATGATGATTCAGATTTTGAAGAGGAAGACGAAGCTCCACTCGTGCCTAGGCATAGGGCGAGGCGGCATAGATTCATGCAGGGAGCTCCATCCACTTCGGCTCCTGAACCTGTGATACCAGCTGCTCCATCAAACCTAACTACCACTCCGTCAACATCCACCTCCACTCCATCAACATTATCTACATTCACTGACAATCAGCGGTTCACAGAGCTGAAAGGAAAGGTGGACTTCCAAACAGTCCAAATTTTTCAACTGTCAACAGCAGTGAAAGAGTTACAAGAGCATAATGCCAGACTTTATCAAGAAAATGTTGAGTTGAGAACAACAGTAGCTGATCAAGCATCTGAGATGAAGGCTATTGAAACTCTTCTAGAGCAGTTATTGAAAAATCTGCAAGCTCAGGGAGAGAGTAGTTGCAGGGAAGCTGAAGCAAGGAGAGAAGATGATGACGGCAATGGATGCTGAAAGAGAAGGTGAGTTAGCAGATCTTTCTCACAAGACTACTCAGCAAGCACTAATTCAGGGGGAGCCTAGTCAGTCTGGTATGAGAGATTGATGTGAAGGTGAAACTTCAAAGACTGTTGAGCACGAGATGATTGAAGCTTTAATGGATATTGAAGATGAAGAGGTGATGCTTGATTTTGAGGATGAAATTGAAGACCTTGAAGAAGGGGAGTTCGTGCCAGAAGACGTTACAGACTGGAAATCTGATGATGAGGTCTTAGTTGGTGAAGAAGATGAGGCAAATGAGATCAGTATTCAACAGAATCCTATCACAGATACATACACTACAGCTGAAAAGAATTTGATAGACATCGATGGTTTTAAAGATGCTTTTAATGTTGAATCAGAGAGTGAGGAGCCTGAAAGGGAACTTACAAATGATAAGAGAAGACAGCTATGGTTTAGAAAGGAAAAAAAGAGAATTGAGCTGGCTGTGAGGAAGAAGATGAGATTGCCTAGTCCAGGAAAGTTATCTGGAGGCATCCTTAGCTGGTTTTTCGATAGAGAGATACAACTCTTTGTGCTTAAGAGACGAGATGAGCTGCAATATCTAAGGAGAACGTTGAAAGTATTTAATACTCTGCCTAAATGCGAAGTCAAAGAACTGGCATGGAAGAATTTGATAAACCTAGGAGATAACCAATACGCTGAAGTGATAGCGCAAATTATAAGAAAAGAAGGTCGATCTGGAAGGTTTAAGAGGATAAAGCCGAGGGAAGGAAAGAGAGTTATGGATGAATCAAGAATAGATTCATTGACTGGAAAACCTTGGATGAAGATGTTCTATAAACCAGTCCGATGCTTAAAGAAAGTTTCGTTGAGGACAATGCCACAGGACGTTCTCGCGAACTTGAAGTGGTGGTTCGTTGAAAACGAAACAGCAGAGGCAGTCATGCAGGACCATGAGGACAAGGTGATTTTGAATGTATAAGATCCTCTACATCTTGTAAACCTATCTCAAAGCGACCTGCAGAAACTTCATGAACAACCTATCTATTTCCATGAAGGTTGGAAATCGGAAGGCAGGAAGTATCAAAAGGTAGTCAAGGTGTGTATAGAGAAGGATTTGTATGCTGGTAGTAGTTTAAATAGCACTAGTACTTAGACAAAATATATATAGTTAGAAGCTATAGTCAAGGGAGAGTCTGTAGTGCATTCTCTGTGACGATAGCAGTCTAAGTATAGACGATATTTTGCAATAGTCAATTTGTTCGTAATTGCATATTAATACATGTTTGATATATGTTTTGTTATATGTTTGATATTGATTGTATGTATGTTTGAACTTCGTGTAATTGATGAGTTACAATAAGTTCAAACATAAGTTCAAAGATAAGTTCAAACATAAGTTCAAAGATAAGTTCAACCATAAGTTCAATGGTAAGTTCAAAGGAACTGGTTCGAAGTTATGGAGGACAAGTTCGAAAGGCCTTGGGCTTAGTCGAACTTGTCCTGGGCAAGTTCGAATCAGGGGTTATAGTTAAGGGTTAATTCGTTTTAATTAATAACTTTTGTAGAATTCAATAAGAGATTAGTGAAGAGGCGATCTCGAACATGCAAGGAGATTGAGAGTTTGTCCTTGGAGAGAAACACGTGTCGGGACGTTCTAGTGTTCGTCTATCATCGTGTGTGTCTCCGTGTTTTGTGTGCGTGATCTTTCCGTCAAACCGCTAACGAGGATTCCGCACTCGTTGGACGGCGTCACGTGAAGATAAGATCCGTAGGTAGGCGACCTTACACTATTTATAAAATGTCAGGGTCTAGATATCATAGTCATTAAGATATAGTAGATGATATAATATTTGGGTCTACAAATACTTAGTTTTTCAAGAAATTTGCATATTTAATGTCCTAAAACTTTGGAATGAGCATGACGGGAGAAATAATTTTTTTTTTTTGGGTTTACAAGTAAAACAACTGAGTGATGGTATTTTCATCAATAATTCTAATATATTCAAGACATGTTAAAGAAATTTAACATGCTCAATATTATACCCATGAAAACAGCCATGGCTCCGGATTCTAAATCTAAACTCGATGAGGACATTTCAGGAAAACCTGTAGATGTAACTCATTATCGAGGGTTAATTGGGTCATTAATGTATTTAACTGCAAGTAGACCAGATGTTATGTTTGCTACGTGTGTCTATGCTAGATATGAGACACATCCTAAAGAATCACATTTGGCTGCTACCAAACACATTTTAAGATAACTAAAGGGAACATCAAACTTAGGTTTATGGTTTCCCATGGAATCCTCTTTTACATTAGCTGCCTTCTCTGATGCTAATCATGCAGGTAACAAATTGGATCGGAAAAGCACATCAGGAGCAGTACAATTTGTTGGTGACAACCCCGTATGCTGATCATCCAAAAACCAACATTGTGTATCCCTGTCAACAGCAGAAGCTGAATACGTAGCAGTATCGTCGTGCTGTTCACAAGAGTTGTGGATGAATAGCCAATTTAGAGACTACGGGTTTACACATACTGCAAAAGATTCTCATTTACCGTGATCCACAAAGTGCCATTGCAATAGCTTCAAATCCGGTGCAACATTCAAAAACTAAGCACATTGATATCCAGCATCACTTTATAAAAGATCATGTAGAAAATGGTAATGTAGAGTTATATTTTGTACCCACTGAATATCAACTAGCTGATTTGTTTACCAAAGCCTTAGATGAAAAACGTTTTAATTTTTTGGTATACATATTGGGAATGTTGAATCGTTAGATTTAAACTTTCAGTAGTTACAAAATATAATTTTAAATTAATTTTTAATTTGATTGAATTTGTTGTTAATCTCATGTGATATTAAAGTTTAATTTTTCTGAGTATAACATATTCGGATTGTCATGTGCAGGGGGAGCAGACAGAAATTTTATCTGTTTTTAAATATATGATAAATTTTTATCTGTTTTTTTTGTAGGGGAGGTGTCATATAAAGAGCTATACATCTGAGGGGGAGCTCATATGTAAAATTCAAGGGGGAGAAAAAATATTTTATCTTTTAATTTTTTTTAGTTGTTTTGAATTTTTTTGTTAGTTGTTAATTTTTTTTTATTTTTGGGTGTATGTAATTTTTGTTTTTGTGAATAAGTGGGCTTAGAAGTTTAGAAAAAGAAAGAGTGGGTTTTAAAATTTTAACTGGGCCGGTATTTTTCAAAAATTTCAAATGTCCTATAAATCGGCCACTATTCTTCTTTTTCTCAAAACCCACTATCGACTTTCCTTATCAACGAAGGAACTCATTCAACTGAAAAGGGGTTTCAGGATTTGAGTTCATATTGTAAGTATTTTTTTAGTTCTTTGACATTAATTGTTCATTTTTAGCTTTATTTTCGATTTTTTTTAATCTGTGTGTGTTTATGGTGAACTGTGTCTGTGTCGATGTTTGTGTTTATGTTTTTTGTATGGTTTAAATGAGAAAGTGATGGTGTGTTTGGATTCATATTGATAATATGAACTTGAAAATTAAATTTCAAGCTTCATTTCAGATTACACAAACATTAATTCAAATTTTGAATGTTCAAAACTTTCAAGTTCCTAAAAATCTGAAAATTGGATTTTAAGTGTTGAAAATGGTGTTTCTGGACAAAGATCAGTAAAGAAAATTTGTCTAAAATCCAATTTCGTGTAGGAAACAATATATTGACAGGCAAAAATGTCCCTGAAATGAGTTTTGATAATTTCAGTGACATTTAGGATTTAGAAAAGTTTAAAAAGTGTTAACTCGATAAAACCATGATTCGAGAAAATTCAATACTGATCGAGTTGAATGCTGCTTGTGTTCGAGAAAGTCTTAGGTTAGTTCGAGTTGGTTAGTTCATGATTCGAGCAATCTTAGTTTCTTATTCGAGTTGGGCACTCTTAGGGACTTAGAAATTTTTTAAATTCAGTCTCGATCAGAACATGGTTCGAGAAAACTCCAATTACATTCGAGTTGGGATATTGAATTGATCGAGAAAGTTGCTTTTTTCATTCGAGTTGTTTACACAATGACTTAGAACTTTTCTACTTCATTCAACTCAATTCAACTGTCATTCGAGTTGGATCCATCTTACATTCGAGAAAGTTTCTTTTTCATTCAAGAAACTTAAAGGTTCATTCGACTTTGATACACTTTTATCTGAAAATCCTTGTGTGATGTTCGAGTTGATTCAAGTGTCATTCGAGAAATCCATAATTCAATTCGAGTTTGATTCACATGTCACCCGAGAAATCTCATGATTCATCCGAGTTTCATTTCAAATTCTTCAAATTTTGTCTAAGTGTGGTCGATTTCTAATTTTTCAGAAAAATTTCACATTTTTCAAGAAATTTTTAAAATTTGTGTTTTTCTAACAGTGGTTTCTTAACGATTGACTTTGGATTCCAAACAATAATATTTTAATATTATTGTCTGGAATACCGATACTTTAAACAGTAAAACACAAATTTTTCTAATTTCTAGTAAAATGTTTTATTTTTCTATCTGCAGGATTACACTTGTGTAGCCGACTTCACTAACATGTTTATTATTTTTTACAGGTTACAAATGGCATCCCAAGCTCAAACCCAAAACTTGAATTCTTCCGATTCACATTCATCCTCCAATGATACACTGGTCTCTAAACCAGTGAAATCAGCGTTAGTTAACCGACCATCACCTTCATCACCCATCCCTGACATCCAACTTGTTAAAACTAAACATTGTCTGCCTTTCCGTGATAATAACCATAGACTTGATCCTAACACTATTAAAGTTAGCCATCCAATCATTGTTGACATTCTTAAAGGACATCCTCTGGGTTATCTGTTGCAGTACAAACCCTCAAGTTTATTTGCAACAATTCTAGCATACAATCAAGTTTGTACCGGATGATGGAAATCATCATTTCACAGTCACTATAGATCAGTTCAAGGCAAAAATCACCCTTGCCAGGCTTCGTCATAATCTTTTTCTACCTAGACGAATTGATACTGTGAACTTTCATGAATTAGCAGATTTTGAAGATTTGTGACTGGTGAAGAGCTGGTCCATGATCTTATTTGCTTGGGCTATTCCAAACCGTTACCTAAGTGCTCAAAGTTTCATAGGAATGAATTAAATGGAGAGTGGTACACTCTATTTGGAATTGTGAACAGATGTATGACTTCCAAACATACCGGAATTGACAGAGGAAGTATTCACTGCTTGAGGATATTTCTTGGGATTGCATTCAATAAGCATTACGATTATGCTCAATGCACATGGGAGGACCTGAAGAAAGTTGTCTTGGCAAAAACAAAAAACAGAACACGGAAGTTTGTACCACTTCAACGCTTTATCCAAATATTGATAAGGGATATTTTAAGAGCGAATGAGCAAATACCGAAAAGATCAAATGCTCAAAATTTCCCGGACTATGTCATGATGAGTCTCCATGGGGTCCAAGGTGCACCAAATGCAAATGTCATGCCTATCCCTGAAGCTCTTCTTAAATATGCTGATCAAGAATGTGAGAGTCTGAAATAATATAGAATAGATCAGGCTCCCATAGAAACCCAGGAACCGGGTTTTCTTAACCAAGGAGTCTTAGAAGAGCAGGAACATCAGCAAGGGGCTGATGTTCAGGGCAGCCAATCTGAGTTAGAGGGAGTAGAGGAGCAAGTAAGGGGTGGTGAGAGAAGTTCTGACTCTGAAAGAACTTTGTCAAATATTGCTGAAGATGCTAATGAAGGAGACGATGATGATGAAATGAGGAGGGTAATGATGCTAATGAGGGTGGTGCAGGTATGATTGAATTTTCTGAGCCTGAAAGGTTACGTGAAATTGATATAGCTGACATTGCAAGGTAGAGTGTGAGGGAGTTACCTAGCCCAGACAGCCGGGACTTAGCCAAATCTGTTGTTGGCTCCCAAATGGGAGTCAGCATTGAAACAGTCAGTATCCCACTAACGCTTGCACACCCCACTGGCCACTCACCTTCTTCCCAACAAGAAGGTGTTTCAACTTCTCACCGGAATTCAGCACAAGATCTATCCAAAATCCTATGGATTTACGGATATTGAAACAAGTACACAACTACCCAGGTGTACAATTTCGTCTCATGCACACGAAATAGATCCAATAAAGAACAACCATTGTGTTGGATACATCTGTTGCTCCTTGACTTGAAGTGGTTGGAAGTCCTACCAGAGCAATGTGAATGCCAACTCTGGCTGTGGGCCACGCAGAAGTTCTTTTTACAAGTTCGACTGTTTTGTCAACTTGAAGTCTGCGTGACCCAGTGGTTAACATGTCACCCTTTGTCACTGTGGACAAACTACATGAAGTTTAGTGGAGTCACGGCACAGATGACTTCTCAGTATTCAGAAATGATGACACAGATGTCCAATATTCAAAAGCTCTTAAAGGGAAAGTATGCAGCTGAAGAAGTTAAACAAATAGATCCACAACAATCAATCGACGAGCTCCGAGATTTTGTGGACGATCAGTTTATTGAAATGAGAGAACGGATGATTGGGTTGGAGAGTACAATTATTACTGCTTTGGGAGATATGTCAGAGAGAATATCTATAGTTGAACAAAGATGTACAGCACAAGCTTCTGTTCCTAAACGCAAACATGATGAGCATGATGATGACACCGATAATGCTCCTCATGAGGGGGAGAAGAGGAGGATGCTTGGAGATCAACAAACTTGCATTCTAATGATAACATATCCGGAACAAGAAAAGGAGACGGGAGGACAAGAGGTTGGAGAAGCAGGGAGCTTAAAAGAAAATCATGTTGATGCTCAAAGTGAGTTGGAATTGATTCTTAATGAAGATGTTCCAGTTCCTTTAAGTGTTTAATCAGGAATCTATAATATTGAAGAATATGATGACTCAGACAACGAAGATCAAGGGGAACCATTAATGATTGAGGGAGTTGAGAAAGAAGTGGAAATTGACTTGTCTGATGATGATGATATGTTTGATATGAATGAAGTATCTTTGAGAGCTTAAAGGATTGAGGAAGAGCAGGATCTGGTGCAAGAAATATTGAAACATGATATACCTACGCCGACGGTTGAAAAACATGAGGTAATGGTTACTATAAAAGAAGAGGTAGTTGAGCCGTTTTCGATGGAGAATGTGACATCCCAAGTGGATAAGGAGTTGAACGAAGTTGAGATCATGGATAGATTTTTTAATCAATACATTTTAACTGATGAGTCTCAAAGGGTAGTTCAGAAACAAATTACTGATATACTGACATTGCTTAATGAAGATGAAATAAGGAAGAAAAGGATAAAGGTGTTGGACTTATCAGCAAAGCAATCTGCTGATTACATCAGAAAGAGATACAAGCTTCCTTACCTAGAACATCACCTTGAAAAGAAGATGTTCTGTAAAAAGCAAGCCTCGTGCACATCTTTCAAGTTGTTTAGAGTGCTCGAGCCTAATATTCAAAAATTAGCAAATTATGCTAGTTTCCTTCAAAACAAAGCTCAACCGGTGGATAAGGTCCGAAGTGAATTCAGGATTGTAGATATGGTAAAGATTGAGAAGGATCGATTCGTGAAAATCTTATATCCTACTTTCACCGTGAAAATCTTTTTGACGAGTTGTGCAGAAACAAAAAAAAAATGAACATTGTAGATTTGCACTTAAAACAATGTTTCACTTCATGCATACCAAATTGGTTCTCATGTCAGTGCAAGATTTACAAATCGGGGTTGAAAGAGGTATGAGAAAGATAAACATCACTGCGCCCAACCGATTCATCAAGTTCGTGGAAAATTTGAAAGAGCTTCAAGTAGTCATGGCCAAGCATCCAGTTGCAATCTAAAGAGATAATGATCAAAATCTAAGGGCTATGCGAAGTATAGCATTGAATAATCTTGTGATGGAACTTTACAAAAGGTGTTGACAGGATTCAAAGGAAAGCTAGCGGCTGACAAAAAGAGAAAGACAAAGAAGGATGCTCTGAGCGTTAATGACAGAAACCCGATTGTAGAGTTTATTTCAAAGATCAATTGGAGGCTATCTAATAGAAAGAGTGTCCGTCGTTTTGAGATAAAGCTTGGGCTGTCGAACTGAAGATTGATTAATTTTCATCAAAGGGGGAGATTATTGGATATTATTTTGTTGATGAAATATATTTGTGTAGGGAGTTGTTTCTAATATTACATAGTTTCAAATGTATATAAATATAGAAAATACGGGCACTGTAGCACTAACATTCGCCATTTAGTTTTTGCACGGATTTCCATAGCTAGGGCTACAGTGTACATCTTGCTTATTCACTCTGTAGTTTCAATTTTGGTGCGAAGAATCATTCGGTTAGTGTTTCCTGTGTTCTTAATTGTTTGTCATTATATTTGTGATTGATTAAACTGAATTCACAATATGGATGAAGATTATGCCTTCACAAAGAGCTCTTCAATCTGTTAGATATACTTGAATAATAATCGCGGATCAACCATATTGTTAAATCATTAAGATAAACCATAAAAGAAATAATACATGGATCTATTGATATCGTCTTCTTTACGCGGAAACCTGACAATGAACGAACGGGGCTGTGAGAGTCTTCCTCACCTAAAGCCTTAATATTCTAGACCGAACAGTAGATCTCTGATAGATGGAGATTAGGGATCTTAGGGTTGCATTAGGGTATTAGGGAACCTCACTATATATAGACAAGGAATTAGGGTTACCATCAAACCCTAAAGCCCAATAGATTTTGTTTATTAATAAATAACCCAATAACTCTATTAAAGATAAAGCCAATTAATTTAAACATATAAGCCCACCAAATAGAAATTCTAACACAATCAACATAAGAATTATTATTCCAACACTTCAAAAAATTACAAGCGGAGATCAAGCAGAATCAAAGTACATGGTTGAGTAAGAAAGAGAAACTATGATCGACCAAAAGAAATTCAACAAGAAATCAACATTTTTTAAATCTAGGTGCGACCATGCATATATTGAATTATCATTTGAAGTCTAGTAGTGTGCATCTGAATGCTTGTGTGAACATTCATAATAAAGTAGAATATAAAGCATACGTACAAGTTAGAAAAATCAATGAATAATTCATAAATATAATTGAACATAACAATTGATTTATAAACATATAAATGAGCATAATCATGACAACTGATGTCATATATGAATTGATCCTGAGATGACTAACATGTTAACCTTAATATTAATCTATGAATGAATGACTAACATAACTAAAGAAAAAGGAATCTATAAAGACTCAATGAAAAGATAGAATAAACACATAAATATCATAATGACAGTCAAAGACTTGTGACCAAGAAATACTTGAGATAACTTAGTGGTGGAATAATCTACTTGAAAGAAAAAATCAGAGACATAAATAACAACTGTGAGTTATAGATTTACAAGTTATACATGTTGATTCATAGCCGGGGCATATTGACTAACATTATTATTTCTAAATGAACAATAAAAAAATTATATATCCATAGTGATAAACTTTAGGTTTCATCGTAAAGATGATCAAATAAATGTCTCAAAAAATCTTAACTGAAATTCAACTTTAATCTCATATATCTTTATACTACAAATTTATTATCATCGCCCACATAGACGAATCTTTCAACATCAATTGGCGATTGAATAAGGAAAACTTTATCTGATCATACTTATGAATGTAGTATAACCGAAATCTACCACAAAGTATGTTTAGGTACAAAAACTAATTAAACTTCAAAACAAAACTATCAATAGATATTTACCTTCATATGATCTGACTTCATACCAAAATAAGTAAATCAAGAATTTACAATGTTATATTTTAAAAAAAATTACTTTTGCAGTGTAATCTGAATTTTAATAGTGAAAGAATCAAAAGAAACCAGACAAAACAAAACAAAACAAATATAGTCAACAATCAACTCATAAAAGAGTTTTAAATCAGAATTTTAATGAGATACCTATAACACCATTAATTTCTCGTCTTTGGACACAGAAATTAACTGTAAGTTGAACTCTCAGTCCAATGATAAAATAAATACGGTCAAAACAAAAGTCTTCCTTTGGGTCGACTGTTCTTCACATGAGTTTAACTTTATAATCGTCACGTATTCAACATTGCATGCACATGATTATTTGGGAAAATTATGCTAACCTTTGGGCCAATCATAATTCACATAAATAATTATGTACAAACATCTATGTATTTAGAAATCAACTAATTATAAAAAAATGTTACTTTGGCAACATTTAATTGGCCTAAATTTATATAAATATCAAACCTATGTTACGAGAACAACCGAATTTAAACTCATTAAAAGTTTAGAAATTATCTCGTAATTAATCAACAGTTCATAAAAACAAAAATCATTCTTTATAGATATTTTGGTACGAAACCCATTTTTTACCAAATATTTGAAATTCAAAATAATTTCCTGAAGATATTATTTAGTAATAATACAAACATAATAAATTTTTACAAAAAACTATATAATTAAGATAATATTTATCTAACAATTCAACAAATATGGTGGACTCTGATACCACTTGTTAGATATATTGAATAATAATCCGGGATCAACCATATTGCTAAATCATTAAGATAAACCATAAAAGAAATAATACCTGGATATATTGATATCTTATTCTTTATGTGGAAACCTAATGACGAACGAACGGGGCTGTGAAAGTCTTCCTCACCTAAAGCCTTAATGTTCTAGACCGAATAGCAGATCTCTAATACATGGAGATTAGGGATCTTAGGGTTGCTCTAGGGTATTGAGGACTCTCACTATATATAAACAGGGAATTAGGGTTACCATCAAACCATAAAGCCCAATAGGTTTAGTTTATTAATTAACAACCAAATAAGTCTATTAAGGATAAAGCCCAATAATTTAAACAATGTAAGCCCACCAAATAGAAATTCCAACACAATCAACATAAGATTTATTATTCCAACACTTCAAAAAATTACAAGCAGAAACAATGATCGGCCAAAACAAATTCAACAAGAAATCAACATTTTTTAAATCTAGGTGCGACCATGCATATATTGAATATAATTTGAAGTCTAGTGGTGTGCATCTGAATGCTTGTGTGAACATTCATAACAAAGTAGAATATAAAGCATACGTATAAGTTAGTAAAATCAGTGAATAATTCATAAATATAATTGAACATAAAATTGATTTAGAAACATATAAAATGAGCATAATCATGACAAATGATGTCATATATGAATTGATCCTGACATGACTAACGGGTTAACCTTAATATTAATCTATGAATGAAAAACTAACTTAACTAAAGAAAAAGGAATATATAAAGACTCACTGAAAAGATAGAATAATCACAAAAATATCAGAATGACAGTCAAAAGACTTGTGACCGAGAAATACTTGACATAACTTAGTGGTGGAATACTCTACTTGAAAGAAAAAATCAGAGACATAAATAACAACTGTGAGTTATACATTTACAACTTATACATGTTGATTCATAACCGAGGCATATTGACTTATCTATCTCCTTTGGAATTCAATTCTAAATCTAGACTATGAAGCTATGCAAACCATGGTAAGGTGTTACCCTATGAATCATGACAGAAAGTTGTTTATCAGATATTCATGACTCCTACTATTGATATTATTCCTTTTTATGACTATTCATCATCTTGCTATCTTTGACTTGACATATATGACTTGAACTTAAACTTTGACTTGATTGTTGACTATACCTCACTTGTTCAAATGAGCTGGTGACATTGACTACTCCAAAGTCACCAACATAGAATATACTAGTTCGTGGTTGATCCCTACATTCACGTGAGCCTGGGTTGACACTATCCTTTTTCATTACTATAACTTTTAGAACATCCTTGACGTGTGGCTGCAAACTAAATATCACACTTTGACCCTTACAATGAAATCTTCCTTATTATGAAGTCATGTTAACTGTAACATCTATAAACTCACTAAGTGAAGCTTACCAGTTGTTGTATATCTCTTTACAGGTAAAAGCAAAGGAAAGGAACCAGTTGTAGCTGGTTCCTAGGAATTCAAGATTTTAAATGCTAAGTGACAAATAGACCACTATTCAGATACATTTTGGGCATTGACTTGAAAACGGATTCTGTCAAAGTCTCGGTACATGTGTAGTTGATATAATGATTATCATGTAATAGATTACTGACTTGTGCCCTTTTCATAAACTTTATTACAAATTTATAACTTTAATTTGAATGGTTGTAACTTATTATCTTGTATGTCTTTATTAAAATGTATCTTAGTTATGATTGTGTGTGGCTCAAAAAGGCCTCAATCAAACATGTTCTATATCATAGGGGAAGATTTTTAATCAAACTTGATTGATACACTTAGGGGGAAATTTTAAGGTTTTTTAATGACTCAATCAAACCTGATTAATTCACCAGAATTTCGGGTCCTTAAAACTCCATCCAAATTTCGTTTAATCTGGTGTTGACTTGCCGAGTCCTTCCATTTCACTCGCCGAGTCGAGGTCCGTATTTCGGATCCTCGGCCGGATTTCGGTAACATCCGAAGTACAATCCGAGATATATATATAGACCCGAGATTTTGACCCATCCGAGATCGGGTCTCATCCGAGTTCGGGTTCCAACCGAATTCAGATCTAACACTTAGAAAATTTAAACCAATGTTCATGTGTTCTTGGCGACTCGCCGAGTCAACATGCAGGTGTGCCTTCAATACTTACGGGTTTTACTAAAATTTTCCAAAATCAATTTCTAATAACATGCAATTAATTCCAATGCTATACAAACATTATTGAGGTGTTTTTACATCATTTTCCCCATCTATAACACACTAATCTGTCTAGATTTATCCAAAATATTTATATTTTCTCAAGAACACAAAACTTCTCTAAAATTCAGATTTCTTACCGTTTAGGACGCTTCAACGGTTGATTCTTGTTTCTTCTAGGAACTTCAAATGATGATTTCCAACTATTTTAACAAACATGCAACCACTGAATTTCAGATTTTAATTCCGAATTTAAGCATTTTTATTCTCAAAATAAAACCACAAGCTGAGAAATAATGTTCTTACCTTAATTCCAACTGATTCTTGTTAATATTCAGCTTTGATTCACGAATTTTCCTTCCCTAAATTCGATATCAGTAGAGCTTTAGAGAGTACTTATGTGAATGTATTGAAGATGAAAAGATGAAAGTGGCAAATGAAAGACTATAAAAAGTCTTTTATTCAGAATTATAGCTATTGACATAAGTGGCCCCTCCACTTATCTGATTTTATTAAATAAGGATTCTCATCTTATTTTATCATCACTAACATTTATGATTCATCATACTTATTAAAATATTGAAATCCTCAAATTCTTTAATTACTTAATATAGCAACCAACATTGAAATTCCCAAATACATAATTTTCCAATAGATAAGTTTTTTTTACAAATAATCCAAGTTGGTTACATAAATTTCAAAATATAAGCTAATTATCATCAATTACAACATTTTAAATTCTTAGGATGTTACACTCGACACATGACTGGGGAAAGAATTCTATTGAAGGACTTCAAAAATGGGTATAAAGGATCTGTCGCATTTGCTGGGAATAAAGGCTGCAATATCACTAGGATAGGGACAGTCACTAATGGTAAAATCACACTCGAGCAGGTCTACTATGTAGATAAACTTGACCGCAGTCTCATTAGTGTCTCGCAAATCTGTGATAAGAAACACTCGGTGCTTTTTACTTAGAAGGAAGTGCTGGTGCTAAACCCTTGATTTGAGACTCCGAAAGATTGGATAACGATGAGGACTCCAAGGAAAAACGATTTGTATATGATGGACATGTCCATAGGAGAATCTTCAATGGGGTCTGCATGTTTGTTGTATAAAGCTTTAGAGTCAGAATCCCTGCTGTGGCACAGGCGAATGCCACACTTGCACTTAAGGAAGATGAATTTCATCACGAAAAATTGCCTTGTGCAAGGTGTTCCACTGAAGAGTTTCCAGTTTGAGGATAAGTGTGTGCCGTGCAAGAAAGGGAAACAACATAAGAAAGCACACAAATTGAAGACTCAAGGATATTTTCGGTCCAATCAGTAAAAGGAGTATAGGTGGGAGTTGGTATGGTTTAGTTATTACTAATGATTACTCACGTTTCTCTTGGGTTTTCTTTTTAGGTACAAAGTTGAGAACTCACACGGGAAAAAGAGTAATACATATCAGAAGTGATAATGGAACAGAGTTTATAATGCGGTAATTGATGTATATTACCTAACTAAGGGCGTAGTGCATCTATTTACTGCACCATATGAGCCACAACAAAATGGGGTGGCAGAACGGAAAAACATGAGATTGATTGAGGCAGCAAGGACTATGCTCTCGGATTCAAAGCTTACGACCATGTTTTGAGGGGAGGCAGTGAATACCACTTGTCATGTTTTCAACATAGTTCTTTCTGTCAAATCTTTGAACGAAACCTGTTATGAGATTTAAAAAAAAAGACCACCAAATTTAACTAGCTTTGAACTATTTGGGGTCCCATGTACTTTGCTAACAACGAAACGTAAACTTAAGTTTGGTGAAAAGGCAGATGAAGGACACTTCCTAGGTTATGTGCGAAATTCACCAAACAAGAGGGTTTTTAATACAAGTACTGGTACTGTAGAAATTTTGTTTAACATTTATGTAACCAGTTATTGACAAGAACCCCAAATTGGTCCAGAATGGTTATTTGATTATGATTCTATGTTTGAATCATTTAACATTGCTTTTAGTGGTGATGCAGGAACTATGGAGAATGACTTCTCGACGTTAAATCTAAATGTCGAGGGTAGAGTATTTTCCAATTCGAGCATTCCCACAACATCTGAAAATATATCGACAAGATGGGTCCCCAACAAATGAAGAACCTTTGTTGCCAACAGATGAGAATCAGATAAACAATTCAGCCTCAGAAGACAGTGATCACGAGGAGGATGTTTTTCCGTCTGAAGTCACACCCCTTCTAGGCGAATAGGATCTAAACTAGGAGACAACCTTCAGGTAGTTGCAGTTGAAACATTGAGAGTAAATAAGGATCATCCTATTGAATACGTTATTAGGATTCCAAATGCAGGTGTGAGAACTAGGAGTTGTGTGAATAGTAACAGTGCTATTATCGATGATCAATGAATCCGAGGCATTTCACACTTGTCTATACTCTTACTTCATCTCACAAGTTGAGCCAAAGAATGTACAAATGGCTTTGAATGATAACTCTTGGGTTGAAGCTATGCAAGACGAACTGTCACAGTTCAAAAAGCTGGAAGTCTAGGAGTTAGTGACTTTGCCTAGTAGAGAAGTTGAAATATAGATCAAATGGGACTTTAAGTGCAAAAGGGATGATCGAGGCATCATTACACGTAAGAAGGAAAGACTTGTAGTCAAGGGGTTTAACCAAGAAGAAGGGATAGATTATAATGAGGTGTTTGCACCAGTTGCAAGGCTTGAAGCAATCATATTGTTTCTCGCGTTTGCATCCCTCAAAGGCTTCAATCTTTATCAGCTAGACGTCAAGAGTGCCTTCTTGAACGGGAAAGTAAAGGAATTGGTGTATATCGAGCAACCGCCAGGGTTTACTGTTACCAAGTATCCAGACAGAGTATATAAATTGGATAAGGCTCTGTACGGATTACATCAGGCTCTTAGTGCATTGTACGAGATATTGTCTACTCTTCTCTTGGAAAACGGGTTCGAGAGAGGGAGAATAGATAGTACGCTGTTCATTAAAAGGAATGGTGACGATTTCTTACTGGTACAAGTTTATGTGGACGACATTATTTTTGGTTCGTCAAATGAAAAAATGTAAAAGGATTTCGAGAAGGTTATGAAGTCCAAGAGATGAGTGCGATGGGAGAGCTGAACTTCTTCCTGGGTTTACAAGTTGAACAACGAAAGGAGGGGATGTTCGTTCATCAGTCAAAGTATGTCTATGACATATTAGAGCGCTTTGGGATGGAAGGAACAAAGATTACAGCACATTTCAATACTCCAATTCAAGTCACTCAAAATCTTGGACCAGGTACAGATAGTGATACTGATGTGGATCCGACATTATATCAGGCCATGATCGGGTCACTTATGTATTTAACTGCTTCTCGACCAGACATAATGCTTGCTGTTTGTATTTATGCTAGGTTTCAAGCTAACCCCAAGGAGATGCACATGAAAGTTGTGAAGCGGATTCTGAGATACCTGAATTAGAAACCGAAGTTGGGACTTTGGTATCATGCTGAGGAGATCTGGAATTGGACGCTTACACAGACTCAGATTATGGAGGGTGCAGCTTGAATAAAATAAACAATGGGTGGTTATCAGTTCCTAGGAGGGAGACTGGTGTCCTGACAATGCAGGAAACAGACTTCGGTAGCCATATCAACTTGCGATGAGTCTGAGAATCGAGCTCTATCTACGATTAGGATGGCATTACCCTTTAATATTCTACATACCTTTAAAAATCATCGAACCTCTAAGGATCTCTGGGAGGCGTTGGTGAAAAGGTATGAGGGAAATCCTAGGGTTAGAAAGGGGAAAATGGAATTACTAAAACAGCAGTTTGCTATCTTCAACTGTCTGAAGAATGAAACATTGGATTACATAATCCCTAGATTCTCTCATCTTTTGACTGAGCTGGATAATCACCGGGTTGATTATTCAGAGTCCGAAAAGATAGAAAAGCTTCATGATGCTTTACCAGCAAAGTGGGAGATGTACACATCGCTGATAAAACATGATGAAGAAAAGTTGGAAACTCTTACTCTATACGAAGTCATTGGAACTTTAACGGCCTACAACTTTAATTTATAAAAGAAGGAGAGGGAAGTTGATGAAGTACAGGTCCCTGAAATGACTTCGGGAAATCAAAGACATCAACTTCTAATGACCTGAAGTCGGGGGCCACAACTTTCTTTTATGGAGAAGAGGAATTACCAGTTGAAGCTGAAGAATCTGGTAGTAAAGCATTCTTAGGGTTTCTTAAACCGGAAGATAAACCACATCACTCAGGATCACCCTCTCAAGGTTATACCAAGTTGCCTATGAGTGCTAAGTCCGCTGAGGAGCATCTAAATCTTCTAGCTTCGTTTGTAGCAGCATATGGAAACTGTGTTCAAGGTAAAATTAACGATCCAACTCTGTGGGAAGGAGGATTACGATCATGTAGATCCAGACGATTTAGAACAAATGCACCTACAATGGCAACTGGCCATTGTAACGCAGAGGGTTAGAAGTTTTATGAAGAGAACGTGTAGAAATCTAAGTATGAGCAACAATGTTGGATTTGATAAGTCAAATGTGAAATGCTACAATTTGCAAGGGTTAGGACATTATGCTAGAGAATGTCAGAAACCAAAGGTTGAGAACTATCAGAATCAGAATCAGAATCAGGGAAGACAGAATTCGGGTGGTTTAGGGAATGAAGCTGCGATAGCTGGTCTGTAAACGAATGTATCTTCTAATAGACAGCTAGACGTTAAATATGACTGCAGTACTTATCCGGAGTCTAATGCCAGAGCTTTTATGGCTGAGGTAACTGAGACCGATGAAAGAGCTGAAGCAGAAAAGGTGGACACCCAGCAGTCCGATTCAACCACCTCATACTTCTCTACACCCTGAGTCTACACGAGGTGCCCACACTGCTGGCTTAGACCAACCAGCAGCTCAGCCTCAAACTTCTGCTCCTGATGATGCATCTGTTCTACACCAAACAGCTGCTGAAGGATCCACAACTCAAGCTGACGAACATCAGGGAACAGAACATCCCTTTGGTTAGGCTACTCCCATATTGCAAACTCCATCAGCAGGTTTCACCACTGCTGATGTTGAAATGCACATCTCATCTCCCCATGATGAGGTACCTTTAAACCAAGGTACTGCAGAGGGAACCACCACTAGCCTTAATGAAGGTGCTGCAAAACAAGCAGTGTCTAAAAGGTTACCATCCTCCTCCCACTCTCTTGATGATGCAGCTACAGCGATTGCTGAAGGTCCAATTGATCCCTCCAAACTGGGCAACATTAGTTTTGCCCAGGCTATGGAGCTTCTTTCTAAACTACCCTCTCCTTCTACATCACATCCCCATACACCAGCCTCATCCTCTTCATCTCCATCTACCCACTCCAAACAATCCACCCATACACCTCCATCCCCTAACGACCTGCCTTTGAAGGATCAGCTTTCCCTGCTGACCAACAAAGTTGGATCTTTAGAAACTTCAATGTCCTCTCTACCCTCTCTCATTTCAGACTCCGTGTCTGCACAGCTTAAAGGATTATTTGATGTGTTCAAGAATTCCTTCCCCTCCATTCCTTAACCTGACACCTCCTCACAGCTGATTGCACACTCACTGCACAGCTGCAAAACGTCTCCACTTCCCTCTCCTCCATTCTTTCACACCAACAGGACTCTGTGTACTCTATGACAGCTATCTCACAACAGCTGTCCATTCTCCTCACTACTTGAAATACTACACTTCCTACCACCTTGGCCAGCCTAAACACTCTCATTGTCTCTTTATCAAATTCTGTGTCAGCAACCCTTGCTGATGTGCAGGACTCTCTTTAGTTAAATCTTGCACAGCTTCAAGTTTGCTATTCACAGCTTCTGATAGAGAAAATCTTCTTAGGCTGACCTCTCTTGCTGATTCCCAATCCTCTTCTCTTCAAACCTGTCATTCCCAAATTGCAGAGGTGAATGATAACTTGGCTTTCTTAGTGCATAGCCTGGTTGGTTCCAAGCCTGCTGCCAAAACTGCTTCGAAGCCTGCTGAATTAGTTTCTTCACGTAGACCAGTTGTTAAAGGTGCTGGTCCATCTCCTTCAAAGGGGGAGAAGTTGTCTGCCTCTAAGACTAAGTCTAAGGGGGAGAAAACTTCTTCTCCTAAGGAGACATCAGCTCCTACTGGTCAAACAGCAGGTGCATCTGGAATAGGTACTGGTCCAGCTGAGGGTGCTTCTCATCTACCTAAAGCTGCTCAGCCTACTCTGGCTGAATCTCCAAACCCTACACAGCCTAAGGGGGAGGAATTCTTTTCCTCATACTTGAGGAAGAAGAAGAAGAATAAGAAGAATAAGATATTCCGAAAGCTGTTACTACTACAACAGCTAAAGGAAAAGAAAAGGCAGTGGTTGATTCTGACCACCAGAAGGCAGCTGAGCTAAAATTTGACAAAGTCAGGGCCAAAGAAATGGGTATTCCTCTTGGAAATTACTATGAGCTTAGAGATGAACTAATCAAAGCCCTGGATATTCTTAGAAAAGAAGAAGAATCTGCCAAAGCTGCCATGTCTCTAGAATTCAAAGAGGCAAGCAAAACCAAAATGCCTTCTTTGGATGTACAGAGAAAACTATTGGAAACTGCTAGAGAATCAGCTGGTCAGAAGGAAAGTGTACAGGAAAAGGGTGCTCTTGTCTCCGTGACCAAACAAAAGCAAGCATCCTCTGCAAGTGCCCAGTTCCACTTTGACAACCTGGCAAGGAAGAAGTTCCATGATGTTGTTGATAGAAGACTTGCCAAGGAGCCTATTGTCAAAGCTGTTACTATTTCAAGAAAAGGAAAACAGTGGAAGCTGGAAATAACCAGAATGGGTGCTACAGGCCCTGAACTGGAATCTTAAGACTACACTGATGTTGCCCAAATGGGGTACAGGGAATGGGTTGAGATGGCAGTTTTCCTGAGCCAGTCTAAGTCAGAAACGGCTAAGACTGTCAGGGCATATGTTAAGAAGCTGATGGAGAGAGTAAAGGATCTTGGCCTGATCTCAAAAGAAGTAAGTGAGGGTGTCTTTATGACATACCCCAAGATAAAGGCCAGGAGGACAAGAAAGGATTCTGAGCTGGAGGAACTCCTCATCATGATTGAACAAGGTGATATTGCTGTAGAAATCAAAGGAGTGAACCACAGCCTGCCTAAGGGAGTAGAATTTGAAGATGGCAAGCTGATTGAAGAGCCTGAGCTGGGGGTATTTTTTGTGGATCCCCTGACACAGAAGAAATGCTTTCAAAGAGCATCAGATCTTCACAAAGTAGGCCTCAAACAGCTTGTGGCATTCAGACTGTCAAACTCTTTTAAGCAATCCTTCAAGTGGAGAGCTGCTATTTGGGATCAGCTTAAAGGATTCCATGAAAGAGGAGGGCTCGATCATCCTAACTTTATGTTCCTTAGAGTTGAAATTGATGAATTGGATGAAACCAGAGAGCACCTAGAGAAAATGTTTGAAGAAGGAATGCCACCACCACTATCTTGAAGTCCACCTGCCATCTGAGTAGGTGAAGAATGGGAGCTGTCTATCTATTGGACATGCTTGTCGTTTTCTGCTCCCAAGATCAACAGTCCAAAGTGTTGAATTCATTTGTACATTAGTTGTACTTTGTTACATATGAACTTTTCTTATTTACATCAGTTGTAATATACATTAGTACATTAGTTGTACTTGTGTAAAAGCATGTGTTGTTTATGTAATCAAAATTAGTATATATAAACTGATCTTTTACTTTACTTAAATGTTGTAATTTCTTTTCAGCAAGATATATTGTAAAAATGTATAGTGATTATTGATTAAATCAGCTTAGACTGATTATTGCAAATTGGGGGAGATTGTTAGGCACAAAAAGGATGTCTTGCTAGTATACCTTGAACCTAAAAAGGATGTTTTAATTCGATGACATCCGAGCTTCAGTCTGGGATGATCTCATTAGTTTATAACAAGCCTTACAGTTTTTCAGGCATCTTTTTTGCTGAATTTGTGCATCAGATTACTACACCAAGTAGGGAGACACTTTTGCTGTACCCGAGATTTGTAATGATGATTATACGTCATTTCTTGCCGAACTTGCCACGCTTACCAAAAGTGGTCGTTATAGCGGGAATTGATAAACATATTTTTGCTGATTGCCAAACTCACAATCAGAAAAGGGCGGAGAATGTGCACCCGCAGATAACTCCATTGTTTGGAGCTCTACTGGATTCAGATTTTGTAGCTCCAGCTGGAGACGACTGGATAGTAAATGAGTGGAAACATCAAGCACCGACACAACAAGAAGCGGTTGCTCCGATTCAGCCTCCACCGACGTCAGCACTGGCAGCTGTGGCTGCTACATTGGTAGCACATACTGATCCGATACAGGAGGCGTTAGAGGATATTTTTGCCCAAGGAGGAGCAGCTCAGGAATCAACTACTGAAGAGCTGATTCAAGACATTCTTTAACCTGCAGAAGCTCCAGGAAATATCTTTGACGACATTGAAAATTATCAGGCTGAACATTCGAATGTGGTAGTTGAGACAGAGTCCGAGACGGAGTCCGAAGTTGAAAAAGATTTAAGGGAGGCAGCAAATCCCTCGACCTCTTTTTGTTGTTATGGTATAAGAGTCGTTGTGCCGGCACAAACAGTCTGAGATGAAGATGAGGATTTTGTGCCAGATGAAGAGGCGTTGGTCACAAGGCACCAAAGGGCAAAGCGACAACACCTAGATCAGTTTGGGCCTTTCACATCAACCGTCATTCCATCAGCAATGATCACAACCACTCCTTCAACATCCATATCATCTGAAACCCACAACATTAATAAACTGAAAGCTCAAGTTGATCTCCAATTAGTCCAAATTCTTCAACTTTCAAGGGCAGTTAGCGAACTACAACAACATAACGCTCAGTTACATCAACATAATGCACTTTTATATCAGACTTTGGCTGCCCAACAACAACTGATGGCAACTCTTTAGGCCTCCTAGAGCAAATATTAAAAGATCTCGCAGCTCATGGGGAGAGTTGTAGAGGGGATGAGTTGAGGCGGACGTGTAGAGAAGATGAAGGAGACGAACCCAGAGCACAAAAGGACTGTGAGCTAGCAGATCTTTCTCAATAGACTGCTTAGCAAGCTGATTTTCAGGGGGAGTCTGGATTGTCAGGAGCCGATAATGATAAAGGCAAGGCTCCCGAGGCTACAAAGATAATCGACGAAGAAATGATAGGAGCCTTGGCCGGGTTTGAAGATGATGATATCATGTTTGATTTTGAAGATGACCTGGATCTGGAAGGGCTTGAGGAAGGTGATTTCATTCCTGAAGATGTTACCAATTGGATATCCGGTGATGAGATTATGATAGATGAAGATGATGACGCTGATGAGATAGTGATACAAAAGCAACTTATCACAAAGGTATATACAAATGAAGATAAGAGCATGATAGACATAGAAGTGCTGAAATCTGCATTAGATGTTGAATCAGAATCTGAAATACCTGATAGGGTGCTTACAAAAGAAGAAAATTGAAATTTGTGGCTAAGGGAAGAAGAGAATAGGAAGGACTTGGCAGTGAAGGAGAAAATGAAAACGCCAAGTCCAGGGAAATTCTCAGGTAGTATCCTTAGCTGGTTCTATGATAGAGAACTCCAGGTTTTTCATTCTAAAAAGAAAGATGAAGGACATCAACTCTCTACCGAAGTGTGAAGTTAAATCACAAGTCTGGAAAGAGCTAATCAACATTGGTAACGACCCCTGTGTTGAAGTCATTGCAAAGATAATCAGAAGGGAAGGCCGGTCAGGGAGGTTTGAGAGGCTGAAACCAAGGACAAGTAAACGGGTCTTCGACGAACAGAGGATAGATCCGTTGACTGGCAGGGCTTGGATTAAAATGTTCTACAAGCCTCTAAAGCGCCTATAGAAAGTCCCACTTAAGAGTATGCCACAAGATGTGTTGAGTAACTTGATGTGCTGGTACGTGGACAGTGAGACGGGTGACGCAGTAATGGAAAATAAATATGAGAAGGTGATTTTGAGAGTATATGATCCTTTACACATTTTTACCTCTCTCAGGATGATCTGCAAATCCTGCATGATTAGTCAATCTTTTTTGATGAATATTGGAGGCCAGAGGGCAGAAAAGATAAGAGAGTGGTTTAGAGCAAGGATTACATGCTGGTAGCATTTTAAATAAGCGTAGATCTGTAAATCAATGAATATCTACTAGAAGCTATCGTCAAGGGGGAGTCTGTTGGTACACCCGGTGTAACGATAGCAGTCGAGTTTTCTAATAGATAGTCATATGTAATAGATAGGGATTTTTTAATAAAAGTCATGTTTGTTTGTTCATATGTATGGATTAAGTTCATGATTGTGTATGATGTTTACGTTTGCACGTTAAGTTCATGATAAGTTCTTAAGGCATGAACTTATGGTGATAAGTTCATGAGGCTATGAACTTATGAGAATAAGTTCATGAGCATAGGCTACGAAATCAAGGCACGTTTTCCCATTTTTGGCCTTGATTTGGATTTTCCTTTGGTATCAGTGACTGGATTCACCTTCTGAGTAGACTGTCCTTCCACCAAACCAAGCAACCTCCTCAATAGAGTCGACAGAGGAGGTTCATTTTCAAGTACTGTGGTATAGAATACCCTATTTCCAATTACAGGAAATGTAGCAGTAGTCAAGAGTGGTTGGGAGTTGTAAAGATGCTCACCACAAATGTGCTTGAAGAGGAGGCTCAAAAACTATGGATACCTTTCAGCATTTGACGTTGTCGTTGTGGCACCAGGTTCCTCATATTCAGGAATATCCACCTTGCCATGTTCAGAGTAGTCCCATCCACTAGCTGTAGGACAATGGGTATCTCATTCCCACTGAGTTGGTCAAACGAACCAACTTTACAGCTGAGACTCATCACCACTGAGGCGAAGAGGAAAGTATAAGTTGGGGAGAGATCCCTTCTGAACAAGGTTACACCCACATTTGGTTCTTCTACACCACAGAAACATAAGAGATTGCCCATCTGTTCATCCTCAGGGTGAGGTTTGCCATATGTGTCGTTGAGAAGAGCAGTAGTGATCTCAACAATTTGAGTGCCGTTGAGAATGGGTCCCTTGATGGTTTTGGTAGAGGGATCATACGAGTATAGTACTTCCCTTGCGGAAACTCCACCATAGATTCGTAACCTTTCCCAGTATAGTTTTGAAGAATGGTAAAGTTTGCAATGTAGTTGGTGGGTTTGATTGTGATCATGGTGTTGACAGAGGGGTGCTTCTCAACATCATTACCAACGAACACAGGGAGAAAGGAGTTATTTTGGGAAGCCATTTGTGAGATTATGCAACATCCCTACATTACAATTACTTGTAATCGGCAATTTAAGACTCAATTATTGTTTTACTGGATATTTATCAACTGAATTCTAAGTAAATTTCGATCACAAATTAAAAATGAGAAAATATGAATAGAAATCCTCATCGTAGTTTTTTGAGCAAGCAAACAATAAGAAACCAACTTAAAATAGGTTAAATAAGAAGATACGAAGTTGAGGGGTGTAAATTGCGAATAATGAAAAGTGACAAATAAAAAGGGAATAGTCTTTCATTTTCACAATCCACTTTCTCTCTCTACTCTCTCGTTCTCTCTCCTTTCTCTCTGTAAGAACCTACAGGTTCGTCATAAAAAATCCTAAAGATCACCAAATTGAAGTGCTAAAGTTGGAATTAAGTTGCAAACAAAGGACTATAGCTACTTCAAACAACGACTCGAGGTAAAAATCGTTCTATATTACGAATTTTTGGTGTTTTGGGTTCGGTTTTCACAAAAACCGAATCAAGGATTATGGTAGCAGATGTTAATGCATGTTGAATATTGTTACGAACATGTTTAAATCGAGTGTTGATAAAGTAGTATACCAAATTTCAGCTTTTAGTTTCACCTCTAAGTATGATTTTTGAAATTAGTGTGTCTTTTAGTGTGTGTGTTGATCGACTATGATGAATTATGGACAGATTTGGTATATTTAAGTAGTATTTCATGATATAAAGTGTTAATAAGGTTACAAATACATTATGTCGATAATCATTAGTCACAAACATGTACAAACGGTCCAAATGAACTTCTGGAAATTATACAAGTATGAACTCGGATCGGATGAACCGAATTCGGACCATTCGAATTCGGGCACTGTTCATCCGAAGTCTGGATGTCAATCATGTTCGGACCACTAACAATTTCAGAATCTCCAAGTCTAGAAGCCAATTCGGATAAACTATTCATCCGAAATTCAGATGTGGTCTCAACATAAATTACCAAAGATGGACCTCGGACCATCCAAAATTCGGATGTGGTCCGAATTCAGTTCAATTTCACTTAATTTTCAAAATTTAAGTTTTAAGCAATTATTGACATTAAATCACTATTATACTGACTTGACAAAATATTGTGGTGTAAACTAACACACAATGATTCAGAGACAATTATCACTATACAAACCACTGTAAGTAATATATTATCTAACTAACATTTATTGTCTTGGCATTCACATTTTACATTTCAATGGCATGTTCACATTCTTCATATACATCAATTGGCACTCATGAATGATTCATTATTATGATGCACACTCGTACTTGACATGTGACAAACATGAAGCCAGCGTTCAATTGAAAGTGCATCTATTTACATCATGCTTGCACTGCATGATCATTACTTCACAATCTGATACCACATGGACTGGGGCTGACAGCAGGCCACTGTCCAGGAATGATCATCCCACTTGTTTTCCTAGTCAGGTTTGGCACATCCCAGATCATCATTTTGAACTTCCAACCCCATGCTCGCACTGCAAGGTTTTCACATACTTTGAGCCTTACACTGCCTATTTTCATTACAGCTTGTAAAAAAATATTTGTTGAATTATAATCTGTTATCTCACTAAGAATTAGTTTACTGTTGACCCTCAATGTTTTCAGGCAAAGAAAAAGGTGTAGCGGGGCCTTCTTCTTAAGAATTTCAATTCAATATCTCGGAGTCTTTAGAAGTTATTGGTACATGGATGTTTGTTGCTTTGGGCTGGGATTTCATGTCTTTAAAACAATTTATGATGTTGTAATAGTTATACTTTATCACTGTAGACAAATACGTTTCTTGCTTTAGTGTGGAACTGCTTAAATCTGAATTAAGCATCAATTTTAATTATCATGTTTATCAATGGGTTGTGTGTTCATCCTGGTGATTTCAATTATACAATCAATTCATGAGGACGTCATAGTTTGATATCAGAGAATTAGTTTGAGGTTTCAAGTGTCCGCGAGGACTTGGAGTCAAACTTAGGTTTTGAAATTAGAATGGACTCCTAGGTAATGATCCGAAGTAGGATAGGATTAACATGCATATGGAAACAATTAAAGGGTAACTGTAAACACTTAGGACTTACAAATAAATGTTCTAAATATAAATTGTTATATTTCAGAACATATCAGGAGACGATATGACTCCTCAATAGATGTTCCAGATGACGCAAGCTCTCATGGAACAGAACAATGAGTTACAATCCACAACAATGGCTTTGCAGGCTCAGTCATTTACGGTTCAATTAAGGGCCAGAGTTGAGGCCGAAGCAAAACGTAAAGCTGATAAAAGAGAGAACAAGGAGCAAGAATAAGACGATCAAGAGGAAATACAAGCTATGCAAAGAGCGACTTTATGCCAAATTCTCGAAATGTGAATTCTGGTTGAGGCAGGTACGTCTCAACATTCGAAACAATTTTGTTGATCCTTATACTCAATTATCAACTCTTTGTTAACTAGTTCCTCCTAAACATACAATTCGAATCCAATTCTTGGGGCAAGTGATATCAAGTGCCGGTATTGCTATTGATTATGCAAAGATCGAGGCTATCCAGAACTGGGAATCACCTCGCAACGCCTCTCAGATTCGCAGTTTTTTGGGATTTGCTGGTTATTACTGCCGATTCATCAAAGACTTCTCTAAAATCGCCTTTCGTTTCACTAAACTTACTTGTAAGAACATAACTTTCTTTTGGAAAGAAGAAGAACAAATGGCCTTTGACAAATTGAAGAAGCTATTAAATGAAGAACCAGTTTTAGCCCTGCCTAAAGGGAACGAGGACGTTGTTGTTTACACAGATGCATCATGCATGGGTTTGGGAGCAGTGCTGATGCAAAGAGGAAATGTCATAGCCTACGCTTCTAGACAGCTCAAACCACACAAGAAGGATTACTCTACTCATTACCTAGAGCTAACTACTGTGACTTTCGCTCTCGAACTATGGAGGCACTACTTGTACGGGACCAAATGTAAGCTCTACACCAATCACAAGAGTTTGAAATATATATTCAGTGAGAAGGACTTGAATATGAGGCAGAGAGGGTCTATGGAGCTGAGCAAGGATTACGACTGCGAAATCATATATCACCCGGGGAAAGCCAACGTAGTGGCTGATGCCCTAAGTAGAAAAGCATATTGCAAGGCGTACTGTTATGCCTTGACTTCTACACTTTTGACGTCAACGATCATAGATGACGTAAAGGCTGCTCAATTGCAGGCCTTAAAGTAAGAAAATATCAAATACGAGGATGTACGAATTCAACTGCCATTAATGAAAGATGACGGTATCGGACTCAAAGGTATTTTCGGCAGAATATGGGTTCCTAAGTTCGGGAACGTACGAGATGTAATTCTTGATGAAGCTCACCAATCCTTGTTCTCAATTCATCCTGGTAGCATAAAAATATACAATGACCTGAAAGCCGACTTCTGGTGGCCAGGACTGAAAAGAGACGTTGGCCAATTTGTGGAAAAGTGCAGAACTTGCAGACTAGTCAAAGCAGAGCACCGACAACCCTATGGTAGTATGCAACCTCTTCCTATCCCAGAATGGAAGTGGGATCATATTACTATGGACTTCATTCTCAAACTGCCCAAAACTCGTCTTGAACATGATGCCAATTGGGTCATTGTTGACCGTCTGACCAAATCCGCTCACTTCATTCCCATTCGAGAAACCTATTCACTAGACCGTCTTGCTCAGATCTACATGAACGAAATCGTCATCAGGCATGGTGTGCCTAAGTCTATTGCCTCTGACCGAGAGAGTAGATTCCCTTCTAACTTCAGGGCGGCTCTACAAAATGGTCTTGGTATTCGTATCGCAATGAGTACTGCTTATAGACCCCAGTTTGACGGAAAAAGTGAAAGAATTTTTCTGACTCCAGAAGATATTCTAAGAGCCTGTGTCATGGATTTGGGTGGTAACTGGGACGATCACCTCCCATTGGCTGAATTCTCCAACAACAATAGTTACCATTCAGCCATCAAAATGGCACCGTTCGAGTTTCTGTATGGAAGAAAATGTAGGACACCAACTTGTTGTAGGGAAATAGGAGAAACTCAAATCGTTGGGCCAACTCTACTCCAAGTAACAAATGAAAAGATCCAGCTCATTCGAAAGTACATGAAAATAGCACATGATCAACAAAAGAACTATCACGATCGCCGTCATAAAGCGATTGAGTTTCGGAAGGATGATTGGGTCTATTTGAAGGTATCCCCAACGAAAGGTGTTACAAGGTTTTTAAGGTGAGGAAAGCAATCTCCTCGATTTGTAGGACACATCTGGATACAAGAAAGAGTTGGGAATCAGTCCTATCAATAATTATTAGTCACAAACATGTACAAATGGTCCAAATGAAATTCTGGAAATTATTCAAGTATGAACTCGGATCGGATGAACCGAATTCGGACCATCTGAATTCGGGCATTGTTCATCCGAAGTCCGGATCTCAATCATGTTCGGACCACTAACAATTTCAGAATTCACCAAGTCTAGAAACTAATTCAGATCGACTATTCATCCGATGTTCGGATCAACATTTCATCAGAAATTCGGATGTGGTCTCAACATAAATTACTAAGGATGAACCTCAGACCATCCGGATTTCGGATCATCAGAAATTCGGATGTGGTCCAAATTCATTTCAGTTTCCCTTAATTTTCAGAATCTATGTTTTAAGCAATTACTGATATTAAATCACTATTACACTGAGTTGATAGATCATTGTGGTGTTATCTAACAAACATTAATTCAGAGACAATTATCACTATACAAACCACTGTGAGTAATAGATTATCATTCTAACATTTATTGTCTTTGCATTCACATTTTACATTATGTTGTGGCACAGACGTATGGCACACTTGCACTTAAGGAAAATGAATTTCATCACGAAAAATGGCGTTGTGCAAGGTGTTCCATTGAAGAGTTTTCAGTTTGAAGACATGTGTGTACCGTGCTAGTGAGGGAAAACAACATAAGAAGTCACACAATCGCTTTCACCTTTGATTTGTTGCATATGGATCTCCTCGGTCCAATCAACAAAAGGAGTATATATGGCAGTTGGTATTGTTTAGTTATTACTGATGCTTACTCACGTTTCTCTTGGGTTTTCTTTCTAGGTACAAAAGACGATACAGAAGGCACGCCGATTGGGTTCTTAGACGATGTCGATAACTCATACGGGAAAAGGGTAAAACGTATTAGCAGTGATAATAGAAAAGAGTTTAAAAATGTCGTAATTGGTGTATATTGCATAACTAAAGGCATAGTGCATCAATTTAGTGGACCTTATGAGCCACAACAAAATGGTGTGGCAAAACGTAAGAAAATGACTTTCATTGATGTAGCAAGGACAAAGCTCTCGGATTCAAAGCTTCCTACCATGTTTTGAGGGGAGGCAGTGAATACCGCTTGTCATGTATTAAACAGAGTCCTTACTGTCAAATCACTAAACAAAATCTATTATGAAGTTCTGTATAAAAGACCACCAAATTAACTGGATTTGAACCGTTTGGGGTGCCATGTACTTTATTAAAAACGAAACATCAACCTAAGTGTGGTGAAAAGGCTGACGAAGAATACTTCCTAGGTTATTTCCCAAATTCACCAAACAAGAGAGTTTTAATAAAAACTACTGGTACGGTTGAAATTGTGTTTAACATTGATGTAACTAGTTATTCACATGAACCCCAAAATGGTGATGCAATAATTGTGGAAAACGACTTCTAATCTTTAAGTCTTAACGACGAGGGTTGAGGATTTCCAAATTCAAGCATTCCCACGACATCTGATAATGTAACGAAAGAAGATGGGTGTCCAGCAAACAATGAACCTTTGTTGCCTACGGATGAGAATCAGACAAATAATTCTGCCTCAGAAGACAGTGATCACGAGAGGATGTTGTTCCGTTTGAAGTCACACCCCCCTTAGGCAAAATAGGATCAAATTTAGGAGATAATTTTCAGGTCGATGCAATCGAAACATCGAGGATAAATAAGGATCTTCCGATAGAGGACATATCTGGGAATCCGAATGCTGGTGTGAGAACTAGGAGTAGTGTGAATAGTAACACAATGCTGTTATCGATGATCAACAACTCTGAGGCATTTCACACGTGTTTATACTCGTGTATCATTTCACAAGTAGAGCCAATGAACGTTCAAATGGCTCTGAGGGATAATTCTTGGGTTGAAGCTATGTAAGAGGAACTTTGACAGTTTAGAAAGCTTGAAGTGTGGGAGTTAGTGCCTTTGCCTCGAGAAGAAGTTGCTATAGGGACAAAACGGGTCTTTAAGTGCAAACGGGACGATCAGGTCATAGTTACTCATAACAAGGCAAGACTCATGGTCAAAGGGTTCAACCAGGAAGAAGGGATAGACTATAACGAAGTGTTTACACCAGTGGCGAGGCTTGAGGCTATTCGATTGTTTCTAGCATTCACGTTCTTCCAAGGGTTCATAGTATACCAACTAAACTTCAAGAGTGTCTTCTTGTACGAAAAAGTGAAGGAGTTGGTGTATGTCGAGAAACAGCTAGGGTTTACTGATCGCAAGTATCCTGAAAGAGTATTTCGACCTGATAAGGCTCCGTATGGATTACATCAGGCACCTAGGGCGTGGTACGAGACACTATGTACTCACCTTGTAGATAATGGATTTGAGAGAGGGAGAATAGATAATACACTATTCGTCAAGAGGAAAGGTGAAGACTTTATACTGATACAAGTTTACGTGGACGATATCATCTTTGGGTCATCTAATGAACAAACGTGCATGGATTTTGAGAAGGTTATGAAGTCTAAGTTAGAGATGTATGTGATGGGTGAGATGAACTTCTTTCTCGGTTTACAAGTTAAACAACGAAAGGAGGGAATGTTTATTCATTAGATGAAGTATGTCTTTGATATTTTAGAGCGCTTCGGGATGGAAGGAACAAAGCTTACGACACACTTCAGTACTCCTAATCAAGTCAATCATAATCTCGGATCGGGTACAGAACGTGATACTGATGTGGATCCGACCTTATATCGGGCCATGATTGGGTCACTCATGTATTTAACTTCTTCAAGGCCTGATACCATGTTTGTTGTTTCCATTTGTGCCAGGTTTCTAGCTAACCCATAGGAGATGCACATGAAAGTTGTGAAGCGGATTCTGAGAGACCTGAAGTCCAAACCGAAGCTGGGACTTTGGTATCATGCTGATAGAGATCTGGAATTGGATGCTTACACAGATTCATACTATGTAGGGTATAGCTTTAACCAGAAAAGTCAATAATGGGTGGCTTTCAGTTCATTGGATGGAGACTGGTGTCATGGAAATGCAAGGAACAGACTTTGGTAGCCGTATCAACATGTGAGGCCGAGTATGTACCTGCTGGTAGTTGTTGTTCACAGGTTCTGTGGATTCAACAACAATTACAGGATTACGGTTTGACTTATACTCATACTCCCATTAGGATAGACAATCAGTCCACAATTGCCATAACTAAGCACATAGAAATAGGACATCATTTTATTCGTGACTGTGCTGAGAAAAACTTGATTAAATAGGTAAAAGTTCCAACGGAAGACAACAATGCGGATCTTTACCGAAAAGCATTAGATAGATCATGTTTTGAGTTGATACTCCAGCTTAATGGAATGCGTAATCCGGAGTAACCTGACCTCAATAGATTTTTCTTTTTAAAAGTTTTTAAGTTATTAGTTTATTTTTTTAGTTACTGTACTTAAAAATGAAAAACAAGAAAAAAGAAAGAGAGAAAACCACAAAAAATTCAAAAAAAGAGAATATTGGAAAATGAGAGAAGTCTTAGAATCTTAGGTTCAAAGTGACGAAATTTAGCACAGTCTAACAAACTCTAAGTGTTAAACTTTCACACATAATGCACTATAAACTCTAAGTAAAATACATATTCTTGTTTGATATGTTGGTAGGCATAATACATGAAGGATTTCCTAAGAGCTAATAAAATAATAAAGGAAATTTCATATGTGTATCTAACTTAGATGTATGACCAAAAGGTATTAATTTCTATGTTAAAGGTATACAGACAATGTCTATTAATGAGGTATGGAAATTAATCTGGGGGATGTATAGATTCATCAAAATACATCTTAAACAAAGAAAAACAAGTCGCTTTGTTTTACGTTAGTACAGACCTGTCACCGTTGTTTTGACTTAAACTAGCAAGATATGTCTCTTTGTTGTTGGTGAGTAAAGACATGTCACCACTGTCATGCTAACATAAGAGGAACTCTAAGACAAACTAAGACACTTTGTTGTATGTAAATACAATGTTAGTGCACCCTGTGTGACGATAGCAATCTAAGTATAGACATATTTTGTAAAAGTCAATTTGATTGCTATTGCATAATTAACAAGTGTTTGATATATGTTTGTTATATGTTTGATTTTATATGTTTGATATTGATTGTTTGTATGTTTGAACTTGGTGTAATGTGTTACAATAAGTTCAAACATAAATTCGAAGATAAGTTCAAACCTAAGTTCAAAGATTAGTTCAAACATAAGTTTGCAACCTAAGATTCAAATTTGTAGCGGACAAGTTCGAAAGGCCTTGGGCTTTTTCGAACTTGTCCTAGGAAAATTCGAACTGGGTGTTATAATTAAGGGTTAATTCGATTAATTATGGGACTTTTGCATAAGTTTATCAGAGCAATTAGCAAAGGCGATCTCGAACTTGCAAGTATCAGAGAGTTTGTTCTTGGAGAGAATCACGTGTCGGGACGTTCCGTTGTTCGTCTATCACAGTGTGTGTCTCCGTGTTTCGTGTTTGTGGTCTATCCGTCAAGCCGCAAACGAGGATTCCGCACTGATTGGTAGGTGTCGCGTAAAGATAGGATTCGTAGGAAGGCGACCTTACAAGTGGTATCAGAGCCATTAGGGTGTTCGTGGTGTTCTTAGTGTTAACAAGCAACATCTGTGGTATTTGACGTTTTTGGACGGACAAAACACTTTCTGGATAGATTATCAAGTAATACAAGCAACAAAATGGGAAAAAGTTCATATTAGTTCATTATTTTAGACGAAATCATAGTTTTTAATCCTAAAAAATTTGGTTTAAACTGAAAAGTTGAAAAAATCGACCTTTTCGCCGTTTATCGAACATGCGGCGCTCGAAAATAAGCGGGTATTAGGGTTTGTTCGAATTTTGTCAAAAATTTGAATTTGTCAGAAAATACGCTCCTTTCGAAATTATTTTAGGGTTTGATTCGAATTGATTAATTCGAATTTGCTCCTCTTCGAAATTACTTATATTCGAACTTAGCCTAATCTTCGAAATTGTCATCTTTTCAAATTTGTTTGAATTCAAACTTAATTTCGAATTTAATTTCAAACGAATTTAATATTAATCAAATTCAAATTTATACAAGTTCGAAAGGGTTGATTTAAATTAATTTCAAATTAAATTAATTAAGTTTTAATTCAAAAAGATTAAGAAAAAATGACAAGTTTACAAAAGTTTATTGAAATTGACCATGAAGTCGGGAAGGCGAATTCACCACCCAAGCTGATGAAGTTGGAAGACTATTATTGGTGGATGGATAGATTCGCCGACTTTGCTCGATTCAACAATATGAGGATGTGGATATGTATCGACGAAGGATATTTCCCACCTACAACAGAAGTTGAAGGCCGTCAAAGAGTCTTATCATATCAAATGATGAAGGAGGATGACAAGAAACTATATGAGGCCGAGAACCGAGCATTCTCGATTATTGGAATGGCATTACCTCAGGAGATCTTGCACACATTCACAAATCAACAAACTGCGAAAGGGTTGTGGGATGCACTCGAGTTAGACAATCACGATGTCGAGTATCGTTAATTAGACAAGATTGAGAAAATTCTAGATGCTTTACCAGCAAAATGGGAGATGTACGTAGCGCTGATAAAGCATCATGAAGATAAATTTGAGACTCTAACTCTAGAAGGAGTCATAGGAACGCTGAGGGCCTATAACTTTCATTTGTTGAAGAAGGAACGACAATATGACGAGGTACAGGATCCGGACATGTATTTTGGGAAGTCCAAACCTTCAGCTGCAACTGATCTCAAGACAGCTACAGCTATCTATACGGGCGAAACGTCGACTCCAGTAGAAGTGGAAGACTCAGGAAGCCGGGCTTTCTTAGGGTTCTCGAAACCGGAAGAAAAACCAACTTTCTCAACATCTACATCTCAAGGATACACAAAGATGCCAATGAGCGCAAAATAAGATGAAAATCACCTAAATCTTTTGGCTTCATTATTCGCTGGGTACGACAATTGTGTTCAAGGGAAAATCAACGATCCTGCACTATGGGAAGAAGAGTATGATCAGGTAGATCCTGATGACTTGGAAGAAATGGATCTTCAATGGCAAATGGCCATGGTGACTCAGAGAGTCAAGAGGTTCATAAAACGGACGGGCAGAAATCTGAACGCTAGTAATAATAAGATTGGATTCGACAAATTCCAAAGTTAAGTGCTACAACTGCCAGGGGTTAGGACATTTTGCTCGAGAGTATCAAAGACCTAAATTGAGAACTACCATAATCAATCTCAGTGGAGATATCAGCCGAGTAGTTAGGGGAATCAAGCGAACATCGCTGGTCTGTAAACCAACGTATCATCAGACAGACAGCTTGATGGGACATACGATTGGAGTTCTCACCCAGAGTCTAACGTTAGAGCCTTCATGGCTGAAGTCACAGAGACTGGAAGTAACAAAGCAGAGGAAGAAATAGAAGACAGACACCAGAATGATACAAGTCCTGTGTTTGTCGAAAAGTCAGACAATCAGACTATTCTAGAGTTTGCTGCACAAATAGCAAACGTGGAATTAGATCACGCAAAGGTAATTCTGAACTTTTCTACATTTCGTGATTTGTGTACTACTTCTAATGATAGATTAAATCTGGTTCTAGAAACACATAGTAATCTAACTGCTCAAATTGAATCCTTAAGAGGAACTCTAAGACAAACTAAGACACTTTGTTGTATGTAAATACAATGTTAGTGCACCCTGTGTGACGATAGCAATCTAATTATAGACATATTTTGTAAAAGTCAATTTGATTGCTATTGCATAATTAACAAGTGTTTGATATATGTTTGATTATATATGTTTGATATTGATTGTTTGTATGTTTGAACTTGGTGTAATGTGTTACAATAAGTTCAAACATAAGTTCAAAGAAAAGTTCAAACATAAGTTCAAACATAAGTTTGAAGCCTAAGATTCGAATTTGTAGAGGACAAGTTCGAAAGGCCTTCGGCTTATTCGAACTTGTCCTAGGAAAATTCGAACTGGGTGTTATAATTAAGGGTTAATTCGATTAATTATGGGACTTTTGCAGAAGTTTATCAGAGCAATTAGCAAAGGCGATCTCGAACTTGCAAGTATCAGAGAGTTTGTTTTTGGAGAGAATCACGTGTCGGGACATTTCGTTGTTCGTCTGTCACAGTGTGTGTCTCCGTGTTTCGTGTGCGTGGTCTATCCGTCAAGCCGCTAACGAGGATTTCGCACTCGTTGGCAGGTGTCGCGTCAAGATAGGATCCGTAGGAAGGCGACCTTACCTACAAAACTGTTTCCGACGTTGGCCTTTTAAAAAGGCCAAAGGAAAATCCTATGTGTTGGGTGTTTAAATGGACAAAGATACCGACATCGATTTGGTGTGTATGTTACAACAAACATCAAAGGAATAAAAAAATTCCAAAGCGTGAAAATGTAACACTGAAAGTTCGTTGACACCGCTATCTGATAGAACCTTCTTTTACTATCTCGCAAAAATATTCAGTTGGTGTATTTTTATTTTTAAATTATTGCAATTTAATTTCTTTTTTAGTTAATTTTAATTTTAATTTTATTTTATTTTAGTTTTTTTTAAATAAATAGTTTTGAGGTCATTTAATAGGATGCATCTTAAGTTGGAAAAACAAAATTGCATGATAATATATATGCTTAGTGTGAAATGGTTTCATAAAGTTGAGAAAGTTTCGTAAAAAGTAAAAAGGTTGCAAAAATTGTAAAAGTTGGAAAATTTTCGAGGTTTTCAAAATTTTCAGTTAAATTCAAACTTGACCTAAGTTCGAAGTTTCAAATGAACTTAGGATCAATTTGAACATATTTGAGTAAGTTCGAAGCACAGTGAGGATACAAATAGGTCAACAATGTTCATTCAATTCACCTACATACGAATTTAATCCTCATGAACTTACAAAGGCGATCTGGAACTTATTTGTGCGACTTCGAACTTGTCGTTTTTCTCAAAATTGATAACTGTTCCTCAAAGATTTCCACATTCCCTCGAACATACACTCGAACTTAGTTGTTTCGTATCATAAATCACTAAGTAAGTGATGATTCGAACTGATTTAATGGTGTAAACTTCGAATATTTTGAGCTTAAAGTAACTAAAAACTAGGTGGTTTAAATCACGAAGTTTTAGGTTATGGAACATAAAATTAATCATGAATAAACCTGATTAGAACCTATTAATATTAATCATGAATAAACTTGCCGACTTCAAACTTGTTCTACAAGTATCGAACTTGACAGCGATTCAAACTTAATTAAATATCTTCAAGTTCGAATAATGACAAGATCGAAGGAGTTTCTCGAATTTAAATAAGTTCGAAGGTCATAAGACTGTTCAAACTTAAGTAAGTTCGAAGGACCTGTTTTCTTGAATCTTAAGTATGTTCGAAGGTGATTAAGTTCGTTCGAACTTAATCAAGTTCGAATGACTTAAGAATTTTTTCCAAATTTGATTTTTAACATTTTAACTGTTTGTTGTGTGTGTAGGAATGGCTGATCGTGCTTTTTACAACAAGCATAATATGATAATGACGATAGACCTTCTAGCAGCAGAGGCGCAGCCTTACAGACAGATTTTGGAGTTCCTGTCTCGATCTAGAGTCGCGTATGCACTCTCACACAGTTCTATTCAAATACTACAATACATCCATCAGTTCAGGTCATCCCTACATGTCGACAGTTCAGTCTACCTCCGTTTTTGAGGGCTACGGTCAATGGACAACCGATCTCGTTTACAGCAGATAATCTAAGGACAATTCTTCAGTTGGGTACGACCGATCAAGAAGATGGACGGATAGATTTTTCGGCAACTATAAGGCAAGCGGCCTTTCAACATATGGGTTATGCTCAAGATCTGGCCAAAGCATCTTACATGAAAAGGGGCATAATAGGCCAACGGAGATATTTGATGCATGTCATGCAGGGGTATTTTGCGCCAAAGAAAGTTGGATTTGATACGATGATATCCAAGCTTCAATTAAGGATGATCTCGTTAATCTACAACATGTTGTTCAGCTTCTCGGGCTTTTTCTTTGGGGAGTTTGTCCACCAGATCACTGCTCCCGCACGTGAACAATTTTTGATGTATCCACGATTTGTGATGTTGATCATAAGGCACTTTCTGCCAAATCATCCACAACTGCCAGAAGAAGTGGTAGTAGTAGCAATTGATAAACGAATTTTTGTTGATTGCCAATCGCATAACTCGAGGAGGGTGGAGTAGGTTAGGCCCCAAATGACTCCTCTGTTTGGAGCCATCATAGATCCGGGGTTTGTGGCACCAAATGCCGAAGACTGGGAAGTTGATGAGCCTCAACAACTGGCTCCGGTTCAGGCACCGGTTGCTTAAGCACAACCTCCACCATGAACGAGAGCGGCAGCTCAGGCTGATGCGATTCAATAGACATTGGAGGAGATTTTTGCATAAGGCGAAGCACCTCAAGAAAATATTACTGAGGAGCTGATTAATGATATTTTTGAACTGCCTAACAAAAGACCAAATCTTTTCACAATTAAGAGCTAAAGTCGACTTCCAATCAGTCCAAATTCTCCAACTCACCAGGGCAGTCACCGAGGTTCAACCGCACAACACACAGTTTGATCAGCAGAATGCCTATCTTTAACAGACTATGACTGTCTAGCAAAATCAAATAACAACTCTTCAGACCCTTATGGCGCAAATCTTAAAACGTCATGCAGCCTAGGGGAGAGTTGTAAGGGAGATGAATTGAGGGGGAGTAGGAGAGAGGATGAAGGAGGTGACCCCAGTGCACAACAAAAGGACAGTGAGCTACCAGATCCTTCTCAACAGACTGCTCAGCAAACTGATCTGCAGAGGGAGCCTGGATCATCAGGCTCAGGCTTAGAAAAAGATAAAGGCAAGGCTCCCAAAGCTTCATAAGTGTTCAAGATGAAATTATTGGAGCCTTGGCCGGATTGGATGAAGAGCATGTAATTTTTGATTTTGAAGATGATTTAGATCTGGAAGGGCTTGAGGAAGGTGAATTCATTCCTGAAGGTGTTCCCATTGGAAGTCAGATGATGAAATAGTGATTGATGAAGAGGATGGGGCTGATGAGATAGTAATAGAGAAGTAACCTATCACAGAGGTATATACAAATGAAAATCAGAGCATGATAGGCATGGAAGTGCTTAAGTCTACACTAAATGTTGAATCAGAATCAGAAATGCTTGATAGGGAACTTACAAGAGAAGAAAATAGAAAACTATGGTTCAGGGTGGAAGAGAAAAAGAAGGACTTGTCTATGAAAGAGAAAATGAAAATGCCAAGTCCATGAAGAAGGTTGGAAGACTTCAATTCTTTGCCCAAGTGTGAAATAAAAGCCTCAGCCTGGAAGGAGATGATCAACATTGGAGATGACCCCTATGCTGAAGTCATTGCTAAGATCATCAAAAGGGAAGGTCGGTCTAGAAAATTTTGTAAGGCTTAATCCGAGAATAGGCAAGCGAGTAATGGACAAGACGAGAATAGATACACTAACTGACAGGCCATGGATAAAAATGTATTACAAGCCTGTTAAGTGCCGAACGAAGGTCCCACTAAAGAGTATGCCACAAGAAGATTTGAATAATTTGATGTGGTGGTACGTTGATGATGAGACAGGTGAGGCTGTGATGGAAGATCAAGAGGAGAAGGTAATTTTTAGAGTATATGATCCTTTGCACCTTGTCAACCTATCTAAAGATGACCTGCTTAAACTTCATGGTAAGGAAATTTCTTTTAATGAGCATTTGATATCTGAAGGCAGGAAGTATCAGAAGGTTGTCAAAGTTAGTGTTGAGCAGGGACTCCATGCATGTAGTAATTTAAGTAAGCCTAGTTCTATAGACTGATGAATATCTAACTAGAATCTATCGTCAAGAGGGAGTCTGTTGGTACACCCTGTGTGACGATAGCAGTCTAGATATGTAATAGATAGTCAAATGTAATAGATGAGGCTTTATTAATACAAGTCATGTGTGTTTGATCGTATTTGATGTCTACATTTGCATGTTAAGTTCTTGAATGTAAAGTTAAGTTCTTGAATGTAAAGATAAGTTCTTGAATGTGAAAATAAGATCTAAAGGCTAAAGCCACGAGCTTAAGTCACACCATACGAACTTAGGTAGCCTAAGTTCATAGGGTATTGGGCTTGAACTTAACTAAGTTCCTCGGCTTGGGCCTAACGAACTTAAGTGATTTAATTAGAGCATAATTAGTTTATTTTCGTAATCTTAGAAAAATACGATTTTCAGAGCTTGTATTGTGCACGTGCGAGCTAGAATGGTTTTCAGAGAGTTTCTGGAGCAATACACCGTCTGGGGTCGGTTCTTACATCGGCTAGCATCATGTTCGGCTACGTGTTCCGCGCGTGATCGATCTGTTAAGCATCTTACGAGGATTCCGCACTCGTTGGACGACGTCGCGCCTTGATCCGATCCGTACAACTGGTTACCATACAAAGAGAGAAGTCTTAGAGTTCAAGGTTTAACATAATGAAAATTAGCACAGTCTAACAAACTCTAAGTGTTAAACTTTCACACATAATGCACTATAAAATCAAAGTGATATACATGTTCATAGTCTGATATGTCGGTAGATATAAAACATGAAGGTTTTTCTAAAAGCTAATAAAACAATCAAGAAATTGTCATATGGGTAAGTAATTTAGACGTATGACAAAAAGGTCTTAATTTCTGTGTTAGAGGCTCTTATACAAAAATTATGAATGAGGTATGCAAATCAGTCTGGGGGATCTACCGTTTCATCAAAATACATCTTTAAAAAAAAAGAGCAAACATGAAATGTGTAGAGAGTCAAGACATGTGTCTTTGTTGTACGTAAGTACAGACCTGTCACCGTTGTTTCGACTCAATATAGCAAGATATGTCGCTTTGTTGTACGTTTACAGACCTGTCACCGATGTCTTGTCGAAAATGCAAGAAGTATGCTCTACTGTAAGACAAACTAAGACACTCTGTTGTATGTAAATACAGAATTGTGACCGAAGTTTGTCTTTTAAAGATGATTTGAAAATACCAAAAAGTCATAATGATTGTATGTCTATCTTGATCACATAATTATGTCTAAGTGTGAGACTCGTAAGGTGATTTCTTGATAAATAAAAAGGCCAAAGAAAAATTCTAAGTGTTGAGTGTTTAAGTGGACAAACATACCCACAATCGACATGGTATGTATGTTACAACAAACAATAAAGGGAATCAAAAAATTCCAAAGTGTGAAAGTGCAACACCGAAAGTGAGTTGGTATTGCTATCTGATTGAACCGTCTAAGACTCTCTCGCAAAAATAGTTAGTGTGTTTATTTTCTTCTTGCAACTTATTTATAGTTTTTTTTCATTAGTTTATTTTAATTCTATTTTACTTTATTGTATTTTATTTAATTTTTAGTTTTCTAGGTAAAGTTTAAATAAAGAGGATCGAGGTCAACTACTAGGATGCATGATAGTTGGAAAAACAGAAATTGCATGATAATCTGTTTGCTTAGTGTGAAGGGTTTCGTAATGTTGAAAAACTTACGTAAAGTTGAAAAAGTTGCAAAAGTTGAAAATTTTTCAAAGTTTTTCAAAATTTGGGTTTAAGTTCGTGGAACCCTAAGTTCGAACGAACATAAGCCATCTAAGTTCTAGGCATAGTGGTGGGGTATTGTTTGTACAACCTGTGTGACGATAGCAGTCTAAGTGATCCAACATTGTGGTATTAGCAAGTGTTTGATATATATGTTTATATATGTTTGATAATTATTATCGATTGTATGTTCGAACTTAACGTAATGTATTACAAGAAGTTCAAACATAAAGATCAAAGATAAAATCAAACATAAGTTAAAAACATAAGTTTCAAATACAGGTTTAATATGTGAAAGTCGAATTTAGGTTAAATTCGAATTCACAAGTTAATCAGATTCGAATCTATAGCAGATTCGAATGTGTTCCAGTAGGCAGATTCGAGAGTGTCAGAGGGGACAAACTCGAATGGGCCTTGGGCCTGATTCGAGTTTGGCCCATGGCAGACTCGAATTAGCCTTTATAATTAGGGATAGACTCGAATCATTAATGGACTTTTTGCAGAATTCGAGAGAGATTAAGCAAAAGGCGATTTCGAGTTTATCATTAGTTTTACTGTTGTTTCGGAGAGAATCAATTCGTGGGTGCGTCCGTCGTAGTTCGTACAGCTTTTTGATAGTCTCCCTGTTCCTAGTGAGAGTTGTTACCGTCAACCCGTTAACGAGGATTCCGCACTCGTGGACGGTCTCGCGTCTAGATAGACCCGTGTTGTGTAGACCTTACAAGGGGTATCAGAGACAGCGGGGTTGTTCTTCGTGTTCATAGAGATACATCCTAGGTTTCTTGACGCTTTTGGACGGTTATCCTCTCAAGTTCGTGGTTTTCGTGTTTTTCGAGCTTAGCAAATTGTCATCCGGGAAATACTTCGTGTTCTTCACGTTTTTGATCGAAATCAATATTTTTCGTTGTAAAAATATTGATTTAATCTGCAAAACGTTAAGAAATCGAAGTATTAGCCGTTTTTCGAGTTTGCGTCGCTCGAATCTGTTAGGAGTAATTAGGGTTTTACTTAGTCTCGAGTCTAACCAAAATCCGCTCCTTTCGAGTTTGATAAAGAGTGTTTCGAGTTTACTTCGAGTTTGTGCTAAATTCGATTAGGATTCTCGAGTTTGCTGTGATTCGAGTTTGCTTCGAGTTTGGACAATAGTCGAACAGGGTGTTTCGAAACTGCAGGGCATTCGAGTTTATCTTGACCTTCGAGTTTGGAGACTTTCGAATCTGTCATCAATTTCGAATTTAATTGAATTACAAAACTTAATCGAATTTAATCCCAAATAAATTTAAATTTAATTATATTCGAATCTATCTAAAGTCGAAAGAATTAACTTCAATTAGTTTCGAATTAAATATATTAAGTTCAATTCAATTACTTTTGAAACGATGTCAAATCTTCAAAAGTTTCTAGAAATGGATCATGAGGTCGGAAATGCTAATACTCCGCCTAAGCTGATGAAACTCGAAGACTACTATTGGTGGAAAGATCGGTTTGCCGATTTTGTGCGTTTCAACGTGTTAGATTTATTATTTCGATCCTAGGAGTTATTTTGTAATATTTATTTTCATTGTAATTTGTCTTGTATTTATTTCTATGTATTTCATGTCTATGTAAAAGTGTAGGGGCCATTGTTGCCAAGTGTTGTAACTTAATTAAAGGAGCCTATAAAAAGGCTCCTAGGGTTACTTTTGAGATATACACGGTTGACTACATTTGAATATTCTTAAGAGCCGCCACTGTTCCATAAAAGCATTCAAACATTCATATTGTCTTCTTCTTTATTAAACACATTTATTGAGCTTGTTTTCTTCATGTGTTTGATGAGAAAATCATTGAGGTGCTGAATATATACGGGATTTCACATTTACAATTGGTATCAGAGCTCAGAGGGGTGGATTTCAACTGATTACTTACGGGTTCTGCTGGGTTGTTCATGTTCTTCGTGTTCTTCAATATTCAACCGGTTAGATCTTCATTTTTCATGGTTTTTCGAGCTTCTTGTGTTACAATGGTTCTATAAACATCACATTATCATTATATACTGATTTTAAACTCATTTACTTCCATATCTTTGTTAAAATCATCAAGAATCGACCATTTTGAAGCTTGAAAATATGGGTTTTTTAAGTGGGTTTTTCATGTGTTCATGCTAGTTTTAAGTGTTTTCTAGGTTGGTTTAAATCACCAAAAGTGTTTAAAATAGTTTATAAATCTTTTAGAACTGTTTTTAGGCATTAAAACTGATAAAAATCGAATTCTGTCTTTTCTGCCTTAGAAAAACGTAAAAACCTGCTGTATTTCGGATTACATACTGTAGCATTTCGGACCACATAGGCACCAAATTCGGACCCCACAATTATCCTAATTCGGACCATACTTAGGTGAATTTCGGACACCCCATAAGTCAATTTCGGACCCCAATTCGGTCCAATCCGAACTTCGGACCATCCGAAGTTCAGGAAAGACTTTCCATTTTTCACTGATTGGGACTTGTTCTTAATTTTTTTTTTAAAATCGGACCACACCATTTCGGACCATCCGAATTCGGTCCTTCCTCTGTTCCTATTTCGGAACCATCATATTTCGGCCATTTCACTGTTCATCCGAATTCGGTTCATCCAAATTCGGTCCATAGGTCCATCCGAACTTAGGTCATCCGACTTTGATTCCCCCAAGTACAACTGTTCATCCGAATTAGGACACTCATCCGAATTAGGACCTTCATCCGGATTACTATTCATCCGAAATTGGCACATCCGAAGTAGAGTCATCCAAAATCAACCCATCCGACCCACTATTCATCCGAAATCACTTCATCCGAATTCGATCCATCCGAATTCGGTTCCTCCATCCGAATCACTGTTCATCTGAACTCAAGCATCCGAATTCAGAACACTCTGGTTTCAGTCCAACCCATCTGTGTTCAGTTTCCACCTCTAAGATCTCCATATTCTTAATCAGCACCAATAGTCATAATGTCTCGTGAAGCTCTTGTACTCGGATCTGAGAACAGACCACCTGTTCTCTATCCTGATGAGTACGAACAATGGAAAGCCCGGTTCCTGAAATTCGTTGGAATGCAACCTCTCGGGAATCTGATGCTTCAATCAATATCCGAAGGACCCGTCATCTACTATAGAGAGATTGCTGCCAGACCCGAGGCTGATCCTCCTGACCCTCCCCACTGATATTTTGGTAGGTGTAGACAGTAAAATGTCTGCAAAAGAAATGTGGGACGAGCTGGAAATCCAAATGCTGGGGGCAGATCTTGATGATCGTGCCAAAATTGAAGAGGCGAAGGCAAAGTTTTCAGAATTCCGCGCCAACGACGGGGAATCTCTGCAATCCACGTTTACCAGGTTTTGTGCAGTCCTTAACGAATTGAATAAACTGCACATCAAGAAGGATCGGGATGACATAAACATCCAATTCTTTGCCGCCTTAGCCCCCGAGTGGCAGCTTGCATGTAGGGCAACAAAAAGAGTTCTGAACATTCCTGAGGTATCCATAAATGTCGTCTTTAAGGAGCTTAAGAAATATCAAGGGGATGTGGATCAACAGAAGCTGATGGCAAATCAATTGGCCTCTCTACTGCTATCAGCCAACACAGGGTTGAAACCAAATGATTCCCTAGCCTTGATCACCAACACGCAAATTTCAACACCATCTTTTGCTCCTGGTTCTTCATCATCTCAGTACAGGTATGCTTCTCCTCCTCGTGAGGTCTATGATGAGGAGGAAGCCACGATCCAAGAACAGATTGCCTTGTGGACCAACCGTCTCCAACAACGACGGTTCTCCAACAAGACCAACAACCAACTCCGATATGACACTGGTCCTCGGAGGTACTCAGATGACAGGAGGGATGACCGCCGCGATGACTATCGCAGAGATGACTACCGCAGGGATGACAGGGATGATCGCCGGTATGATGACAGACGCGACTATCGCGATGATCGCCGTTATGAAAGGCGTGACGAAAGGCGAGACGACAGGAGAGATGACAGGAGAGATGACAGGCGGGACGATCGAAGGGATGATCGTCGGGATGACCGCCGGGACAGAAGGCGTGATGATAGCCGTGAGCACCGCCGGGCCGACAAAAGGCCGGCGGAAAGAAGAGAGGAGAAACCAAGAGCAGACGAGCCAAAGGCCACTGATGAACGTCTCTGCTACAAATGTGGCAAACCGGGCCACTTTGCTAGGGAATGCAAGAACAATTTTGAGAGAGACGTTGCGTATTACGAAAGAAAGCTCGAGGCTGCAAAGAAGAAATCGGATGCGTTGGCCCTCGTCGCCCAGGAGGACTACTGGGATGCTGAAGATTCAGACGACGAGGATGAAAAGGGCAAGAATTGCTATATGGTTGATCGTCAGGGGTTGGAGATTTGTACTGATGTCACTGCTGCAAATTCAGACACTGCTGCTGAGGGGGAGACAATGAAACATCCACCAGCATGTCTGATGACTACAACCGACGATCCCGAATGCTCCACATCCGGTTCAGAGTCCAGTGAGGTATATTCCTATTACATTCCTGCACATGTAAATAAATTATTTGTAGATAATGAATGTACACTACACACACAAATACTTGATCTACAAGATAGATTAAAAGCTGAAACTGCAAAGTGTGTACAGGCTGAACATCAAGCTCATATTCTGAAAGAATCATCTGAATTATATCATGCAAAATGGTTAACTAATCATAATGTTATAAAACAAATGTTGATAGAAAAAGTAGATGTTCAGGATAGGAATATATACCTTGAATCTTGCATGGAAACCCTTTCAAAAGAAAAACTCTCGTTAAAAGAAGAAATTTCTGTTCTTACAAAACAATTAGATGTGGTAAATATGGAAAATATAGACAGTTTAGAAAAATACAAAATGATTGAAGAAGAAAGGATAAGTTTGTACGCAAGAATAAAGACCCTTGACGATGCATTTTTGAAAAGGGGTCAAACAGAATAAACTATCCATTTAAATCAGCCCAAAGAAACTAGGTTTTACCATTCTAAACAGGGAATTAGTTTTAAAAATCCTAAATATTTGGAAAAAGCACAAAATGTCTTACCTGTATTTTATGACATGAATTATATGGGAGCCGATATTAAATCTTTCTTTTTTGAGTCATCAAAAGAAGTTTTAAACCAAGAAAATGAGAAACGTGTTGCGCGTAAAGATAAAGAAATTTCTTTTCATTATGAAGAACTTAACGAGAGTTATTCTTCTAGAGTACCCACTTTAGAGGAAGATCTCTCTGACAAACTGGACGCACTTAATCGCCTAATCATTCAAGTCCAAGACCAGCTAAACTCAAGGATGGATCGCCTTGAGTCGGCGGTTATAGATCTTCAGTGCCGCACTCAGGCCGAAGCCCCCAAAAGAAAACATGACGACCAGGACGACCCTGATCGTCATGAGGGGGAGAAGCGCAGAAAAGTACAATTTGAGGAGCCCATGCTGGGTATAGGGGGAGCAGAGACCGCCGAGGGGTCTGAATTTCAGGGGTCGGGGGAAAAGTCACAAGAGGCTCAGGAGTACATGCTAATAGAAGACGAGCCGATGGTCGAGGGTCCAGCTCCACTGGATCCAATGACAGCCATGGTAGAATTTGAGGAGCCACACGAGAAGGTTGAAATCATATTAGTTTCTGATTCAGATTCTGATACCGAGGACAACCAACCACTTTTAACTCCTAAGCCTGAACCTGATTCTCCAACCAAAAAATCCTCATCCTCTTCCTTCGATTTCCTGAATTCACCACCCAGAGCCCAACAGGAAGACATACTCTCATCCATCCAAGCTCCCCCATCACTAAAAGAATCCCACATTACAGTCAGCCCACCAAGATCCCCAAGCCCTCCACCAGTCCAACAAACCCAACGCTCAGGTCCCTCCCCAACAAAAAGGGTTGACTGCTTCGATGAGACTCCGGAGGGTCCTGGAGTGTACAGAAAAGACGATTTATTCTGGGTAGACCACTACACCAAAGGAAAAGTTCGTACACTGCCGCAGGAAGAAAAAGACCAAATGCGTCAAGAACGGCGGGGGACAATTATAAAGCTTCTTGAAGCCAAAAAATCTGAACTCGAAGAACCCCCCGTTCAAGGCCTGAAAGAATTTCTGCAGAACTTTCCCCCGGAAAAGTTTCAAAATCCATATCTTGAAGAAAGGTTCAAGATGGTTTTCAGAAAGAAGCCTGGAGCCTTCAGCAGACGCCTTCTCATGGAACTTACAAATGTCTCCAAAGCTGAACAGGCTGAATACTACCAATTGATGCTCCGGGAACAAAGGTCTAAGGTGTCGAAGTCAAAGATCAAAAAGCTCAAGACAATCACGATGTGCAAAAGAGCCAGAGTCTTCTATCCATCCTACCAAGTGGAAAGAGAAGATGGGACGGGAGATGACATCTTCGAGAATGATCTTGACTTCATAAGTGCGGATGACGTTGAATTCCTTCACAATACTCTGAAACATCGCATCAAGAAACGTCTATCGCACATGACCGCACTAGGAGCCCTAGTACGAAGCATGAATCGCCGATCGATAATAATGTGCGTAAGAGATTTTCAGATGGCGATCGAAAGTGCTTTGGTTAAGGTAGGACTACGTGCACTGGAACAAGACAGCTTTCTCCTAGCCCACCACCCGGCCTACAGAGTGATACTTAAAGGAGATCCGGGTGTTATTTATGTGAACCACTAGGGCTACAAAAGGTATATGCGCTTTGAGGATCTACCTTGCTATTCCGATGGTACACTTCGACTGGTTCGAGCTGCTCTCACAAAGAAAGTACAAGATTATGATGCTCAACCAGATCCTGAACAGAGATGCTCACCTACGGAGATACAGAATACACTCAGCGGCATAGACTACCTGAACGAGCGGCTACATACAAGACAAGTAACCAGACGATTCGACGTCATACTTGGTCTTCGTGAATCCACAGATCATGCCCGCGTTCCAGGACCTCCTAAGTGATCGAAAAGGGGGAGATTGTTAGATTTATTATTTCGATCCTAGGAGTTATTTTGTAATATTTATTTTCATTGTAATTTGTCTTGTATTTATTTCTATGTATTTCATGTCTATGTAAAAGTGTAGGGGCCATTGTTGCCAAGTGTTGTAACTTAATTAAAGGAGCCTATAAAAAGGCTCCTAGGGTTACATTTGAGATATACACGGTTGACTACATTTGAATATTCTTAAGAGCCGTCACTGTTCCATAAAAGCATTCAAACATTCATATTGTCTTCTTCTTTATTAAACACAGTTATTGAGCTTGTTTTCTTCATGTGTTTGATGAGAAAATCATTGAGGTGCTGAATATATACGGGATTTCACAATTACACAACGACATGCGCATGTGGGTATGTATTGACGAAGGATACATTCCACCTATCTCCGAAGTTGAAGGCCGTCAAAGAATCTTATCATATCAGATGATGAAGGAGGATGATAAGAAACTATATGAAGCCGAGAACAGAGCTTTCTCGATTATTCGAATGGCTTTGCCTCAGGATACACTACCCACATTCCGCACTCAAAAGACATCTAAAGAGCTTTGGGAGTCACTGGAAAAGAGGTGTGAGGGTAATCCGAGGGTTCGAAGGAAGCGCATGGAGTTGTTGAAACAGCAGGTTGCTATTTTCAAGGCTTTGAAGGATGAACAGCTGGACGATACCATCACCCGGTTTTATCATCTGTTGACGGAGCTTGAAAGTCACGACATTGAGTATAATGACACAGAAAAGAACAATAAGCTTCTTGATGCCTTACCAGCGAAATGGGCGATGTATGTGGCCATCATTAAGCTTAATGAAGATAAGTACTATACTCAATCATTGGAGGATATAGTAGGAACGTTGCGGGCGTATCATTTCGAGCTACTGAAGGCCGAAACGGATTATGAACAAGTCCAAAATCCAGCCATGTATTTTGGAAAATCAACATAACCTTCAGCCGCAGCTGCCACAGCGTTTTTCACCGGAGAAACGTCGTCACCATCGGAGACTGATGACACACTGAATAGAGTGTTCTTAGGGTTGGGAAGATCGGAAGAACAGCAACCTCAAGCAGCACAGGCATCAACATCTCAAGGCTACTCTAAGATGCCCATGAGCGCTAAATCGGTCGAAGAACATTTGAACTTGCTTGCGTCATTTGTGGCCGCGTATGGAAACTGCGTTCAGGGGAAAATAAACGATCCTGCTCTCTGGGATGAAGACTATGATCAGGTAGATCCTGACGATCTTGAGGAAATGGATCTCAAATGGCAATTGGGCATGGTAACCCAACGGGTAAAATGATTCATGAAACGGACTGGGAGGAATCTGAGTATGAATAATAAGGGGATTGGCTTTGATAAATCCAAAGTCAAATGCTACAATTGTCAAGGTCTGGGACACTTCGCCAGAGAATGTCAGAGACCGAAGGTAGATGCTTACCAAGGACAGAATCAGCATCATGGACAGTTTCAGAATCAGTCTCAACAGAGATACCTTCCGAGTTCATCTTCCGGTCAAGCCAATCTAGCTGGTCTATTATCAAACGTCACATCAGACAGACAGCTGGATGGTACCTACGACTGGAGCTCACATCCGGAATCTAATGCTAGAGCCTTCATGGTTGAAGTCACTGACAATGGATATGAATGGGAAGAGCAGACCACAAGGGACAACAGTCCAATGTGGGTGGAGAAGACGAATGATCAGACGCTTCTGGAGTTTGCCGCTCAAATGGCCAATGTGGAATCCGACCACACAAAGGTTAGCCTGAATTACTCTACTTTTCATGAACTATGTGTGTTATGTGTTACTTCTAACGACAGGTTAAATCTAGTATTAGAATCACATAAGAACATATCTGCTCAAAATGAGTCTTTAAAGTCTGATAACGCTAGCCTAAATGACATTAAGCAAGATCTTAAGGACAAGCTTAAAGCTGATGCACAAGATGTCATAGTTCCAAAAGACAAGCTGAGTGAGCAGTGCGTTAGATTAGAACTGATGTATGAGCATGTAGAGGCTTTGACCAAAGATCTAAAGACCAAAGAAGTAGAGCTAGCTGAAACTAAGGTGAAGGTAGCAGAGGCCAATAGTAAGCTAGAAAAGTTTAGTAATTCAAGTATGAACCTAGGGGAAGTTTTAGATGCTCAACGCCAATCTAAAAAGCCTGTAGGTCTAGGATTTCATGAGATTCCTCCTCCTTTTAATGCAAACTACGTGCCTCAACCTCAGGAGAAAACTGAGAGATCAGTAGACTTAAAGGACATACCTGCACCTATATCTGAGACTATAAAAGAAAATACACCTAAGGTGACTGATACAACCGTCAAGGTTAAGAAAGTCAAATTTGTGTCTTCCTCCAGTGAAACACCTGCAGGAAAACATAAAATTGATTTTAATGATAATGACAATGAACCAGTCGCAATAGATGTTCAAAAAGACCAGGACACAAGTGAGACACCTAAGTCTAAGGGTACACACAAGAAGTCCATTGACAAGATGTCCTGCTTTAGATGTCATGAAAAGGGGCATGTTGCTTCTAACTGTCCGCTTAGGAATACTGATGTTACACCTAAGACAGGGAAGCCAACACCAGTTAAGCCCTCAGCAAGTGTGGCAAGCACTAGTAGTTCTCAGAGTACCGAGAAAACTGTGCAGGCTACACCAAAACAAGTTGTGAAACAAATACCGGTAAAGGTTGGACCAAAATAAGTGCTTAGGACTAATTCACCGAATCGAGTCGTAAATCAATCTAAGTCTGGATGTCAACAACAATATAGGAGCACAACACCTAGCAGAGCAAACACTCCGGTTAGGTCACATACTCCTGTTAGACATCACACACCGGTTAGAGCTCAAGGATCTCAATCTGAAATGCAATATAATCGGAATTATTCAAGAGCTCCACAACAAACCTATTTTCTTTAATGTGCAGGAGATTACCACAGGTCCAAACAACAAATGGTTCGTCGACAGTGGATGCACAAGGCACATGACAGGGGAAAGAAGTCTCCTTACAAACTTCAAGGGTGGGAATCGAGGATTTGTATCATTAGCGGGAAATAAAGGAGGAAACATCACGGGTACTGGAGTGGTCACTAATGGAACGATCAAGTTGGATCAAGTTTATCACGTTGATAAACTGGTTCACAATCTCGTTAGTGTATCTCAAATCTGTGACAAGAAGAATTCAGTGCTGTTCACTGACACTGAAGCGTTAGTGCTAAAACCGAGGTTCAAGATTCCTGAAGAGTGGATATTGATGCGGGCACCAAGGAAGAATGACTTGTACATGCTTGGTATGAACAAGCCGGAGACTTCAATGGGGCCAATCTGTTTGTTATCCAAAGCTTCGGAGACGGAATCAGTGTTGTGGCACAGACGCAAGGCGCATTTGCACCTAAGAAAAATGAACTATATAACGAAAAATGGATTTGTGCAAGGTGTGCCTATGAAGAGTTTTCAGTTCGAGGACAAGTGTCTACCATGCAAGAAGGGCAAACAACATAAGAAGGCACACAAGTCCAAGACTCAGAATTCCATAACCTCTACATTCGATTTGTTGCATATGGATCTCTTCGGACCAATCAACAAAAGGAGTATAGGAGGTAGTTGGTATTGTTTAGTTATCACTGACGATTACTCACGATTTTCTTGGGTTTTCTTTCTAAGTACAAAGGACGAGACGGCTTCCAAGCTCATCGGGTTCTTAGACCAAGTGGAGAATTCCAATGGAACACGGGTTAAAGGGCTTCGTAGTGATAATGGAACTGAATTCAAAAACACTGTAATTGGTGTATATTGCCTCTCAAAGGGCATATTGCATCAATTTAGTGCACCGTATGAGCCTCAACAAAATGGGGTGGCCGAACGTAAAAACAGGTAATTGATTGAGGCAGCTAGGACTATGCTTTCGGATTCAAAGCTTCCTACCATGTTTTGGGGGGAGGCAGTGAATACCGCATGTCATATTTTAAACCGGGTCCTAACTGTCAAATCTTTGAACAAAACCTGTTATGAAATTTTGAATAAACAGCCACCTAATTTAACTGGCTTCGAACCGTTTGGGGTACCATGCACTCTATTGCGAACAAAACATCAACCTAAGTTTGGTGAAAAGGCTGACCAAGGATACTTCCTAGGTTATGTGCCGAACTCACCAAACAAACGGGTTTTTAACAAAACAAATGGTACAGTAGAGATTGTGTATAACATTGAAGTCACAAGTTATACACATGAACCCCAAACAGGCCCGGAATTGATATTTGACTACGATAAATTATTTGAGTCATTTAACATTCCTTTGGATGAAAATGCAGGTACAATCGAAAAGGACATGGCGACGTTGAATCTGAATGACGAAGGTCATACCTTTCCGAGGACTACATTTCAATCCACATCCGAGCCTACTTCGACTGAAGGTGGATCTCCAGAAGTTACTGATCCAGAGGCACCTTCAACTGAGAATTAGACTCAGACAACAAATTCCAACTCTGAGGAAAATGTCCACGAGGAGGAAAATGTGGAATCTGACGATGTTCCCCCATTAGGTGAAATAGGATCTAACTTAGGAGATAATCTGAGAGTTGATGAGATAGAGGCCTCTAGGATCAACAAGAACCATCCTATAGAAAGCATCATAGGAAATCCTAACGAGGGTGTGAGGACTAGGAGTAGTTTAAATAACAACACTGTGTTGTTGTCGATGATAAACGACTCCGAGGCATATCATACCTGTCTATATTCTTGTTTTATCTCGCAAGTTGAGCCGAAGAATGTGCAAATGGCACTAAAGGATAACTCCTGGGTTGAAGCGATGCAGGAAGAACTCTCTCAGTTTAGGAAACTAGAAGTGTGGGAGTTAGTTCCATTACCTCGAGGGGAAATTGCCATAGGAACCAAATGGGTTTTTAAGTGCAAAAGAGACGATCGGGGTATAGTCACTCGCAACAAGGCTAGGTTAGTTGTAAAGGGTTTCAACCAAGAGGAGGGAATCAATTACAATGAGGTGTTTGCGCCAGTAGCAAGGCTGGAAGCCATTAGGTTGTTTCTGGCTTTTGCTTCCTTCAAGGGCTTTAAGGTATATCAACTAGATGTTAAGAGTGCTTTCCTCTATGGGAAAGTGAAGGAGCTGGTGTATGTAGAACAGCCGCCCAGATTTACAGATCCAAAATATCCTGATAGAGTATATCGTTTAGATAAGGCTCTATATGGATTGCATCAAGCACCACGGGCATAGTACGAGACTTTATCCAACCATTTATTAGAGCACGGGTTTGAAAGGGGTAGGATAGATAGTACGCTGTTCGTTAAGAGAAAAGGAGAACACTTCATCTTGGTACAAGTGTACGTAGATGATATCATTTTTGGATCATCAGACGAACAAATGTGCAAAGATTTCGAGAAGGTGATGAAGTCGAAATTTGAGATGAGTGCAATGGGAGAGTTATATTTGTTTTTGGGGTTGCAAGTTGACCAGAAAAAGGAAGGTTTCAAGCTAATCCAAAGGAGATGCCCATGAAAGCTGTGAAGCGGATTCTACGATACCTCAAGTCGAAACCGAAGCTGGGACTTTGGTATCACGCGGAGGGAGATCTAGAGTTGGAGGCTTTCACGGATTCTGACTACGGAGGATGCAGCTTGATGCGCAAATCAACAACTGGAGGTTGTCAATTCCTAGGAGGGAGACTGGTTTCCTGGCAATGCAAAAAACAGACGTCGGTATCCGTGTCAACGTGCGAGGCCGAGTATGTTGCTGCTGGTAGTTGCTGCTCACAGGTTCTGTGGAAACAACAACAATTGCGGGATTACGGTTTGGCTTACACTCAAACTCCTATTAGGATAGATAATCAATCTACAATTGCTATAAATAATAATCCAGTTAAACACAGTAAAACAAAGCACATAGACATAAGACATCATTTTATTCGTGATTGTGCTGAAAAAAACTTAATCAAATTGGTAAAAGTGGCAACGGACGATAATAATGCTGATTTATTTACCAAAGCCTTTGATAAGTCACGGTTTGAATATTTAATTCAACTAAATGGAATGCGCAACCCAGAGTAATTTGACCTTAGTAGGAGTTTATTTCCTTTTATAGCTGTAGTATTTCTTTCTTTTTATAGTAAGTCTGCTAAATTAGATTAGTTTCTATTTTTAGTAACTTAGTAGGTTATCTTCATTTATTGCTATTTCTTATGAAAAACAAAAGGAAAAAAGAGAGAAAACCATAAAACTTCAAAAAAAGAGAATATCAGAAAAAGAGTTAAGTCTTAGATGCATAGGTTCAAAGTGACGAAAATTAGCACAGTCATTACAAACTCTGAGTTTTTAAGCTTTCACACATCATGCACCTAAAATTCTAAGTGTTATACTTTATTTTAGTTTGATGTGTTGGTAGACATAATACATATAGGGAGTCCCAAGGCAAATAAAATATTCAAGAAAAATTCAAACGTGTCCCTAACTTAGATGTATGACCAATCGGTCTTAATTTTGATGTACAAGACCTACAAATTTTGAGTCTAAATGAGGTATGCAAACTTTCTGGGGATGTATAGCAACATCAAATACATCTAAAAATGGAAAACATAGAAAAATCATAAGGAATTGAGAGTCAAAAACATGTAACTTTGTTGTACGTAAGTACAGACCTGTTGCCTCTGTTTTGATTCGGGTTAGCAAGATAAGTTGCTTTGTTGTACGTCAGTACAGACCTGTCACCGCTGTCTTGCTAGCTTTAAAATAAACCTTAAGTCAAACTAAGACACTTTGTTGTATGAAAATACAGACCTGTGTCCGATGTTTGTCTTTTAAAGAACTTTTTCAAATACCAACAAGTTAGAATCATTGTCTGTATGCCTTGATCATAAAAGTATGTCTAGGTCTGAGTCACGTAAGATAATTTCATGATAAATAAAAATGCCAAGGGATATTCCGAAATGTAGCATGTTTAAAGGGGTAAATACCAACAATCGGCTAAACGGGTATTTCACGACAAACAATCAAAGGAACCAAAAAATTCCTAAGTGTGAATGTTTAAGTACTGAAAGTGAGTATCTGACACCGCTATCTGATTGAACCTTTCTTTGACTATACTCGTCAAAAATATTTTGTTAAATGTTAGCATAGGTTGTAAATTTTAATAAGTGTAGTTTAAGTCTAAGTTAAATTTTTTGTTCAAAATTTTAAAATTTATTTTTACTTTTACTTATTATTATTTTATTATTATTTTTATTTTTATTTTTATTTTAATTTTATTTTACTTTTACTTAGGAAAAAGATCAAAAATTACTAAGGGTGCATTCATAGTTGAATAAAATAAACATTGCGTGAAAATCTTGTGCTTAGGGTAAAAGATTTGGCAGAGTTTATTCCGTTACACCATCAGATTGAAAAAGTTGGAAAAGTTGAATTTTTTTCAAAATTTTCGAAATTTTCAAAGTTTCAGGGGGTAATTCGAGTTTAGGTTAAACTCGAATTGGGGTGATCTCGAATCTGTTAGTAGATTCGAAAGTGGACATAGACTCGAAGGTAGGTGGTATAAATAGGTTAACAGTAATGGTCATTACTCCATCTGTTTTCGAATCTGTTCCTTCGAATCTATCTGGCGATTTCGAATCTATTTGCTCGAGTTTGCCGATTTCACAAAAACAACTATTTATCGAGTTTCTTGTGTGTGGGTTCGATTCTACTCCTAGATCTAGGTATAAACAACTGGTTTGTACAAGATTTAAGTAGTCTTATACACCATTTAAGCCAAAATCACCGATTTTTGAAGGTTTGTTGGTCGAAATCTTGTTTTTCAAAATTACAAAGTTTGGACCGGTAAAGAGTAAATTAAATGCAAATATCTGTGATTAGAACCTAGTAGGGCTAATGAATGTGATTTTCTGAGTCCAAAATAGGTAAAATCATGGATTTTGGTGATGATGTGGGCCGACGATTTCGAATCTGTTCATGACTAGTCTCGAGTTTGTCAGTAAACTCGAGAAGGTCATTAAATTCGAATATGTCATCAAACTCGAAAAGGAATTACCTCGAATCTGTTTGTTCGAATTTGTCATTTTATTTGAATTATTCAATTTAAATTTAATTAAACTTGTAGAAATTCTTATGTGTTGGATTTTGTACTTAAACAAGTTCAAAATAAAATAAATTTGAATTTAATCAACTTTATTCATTTTTTAATAATTCTAATATTTTATCTATTGTGCAGACATGGCGGATCGAGTGTTTGTGCCAAAGCATAATACGGTCATTCCCCCTGACCATAATATCCCTGAAGCGCAGGGTTTCCGCCAGATGGTGGATTTTCTGGTGGAATCCATAATTTCATTTGCATTGTCCCATAACATCCAAATCGTTATTCCTTATGTACGCCAGTTTTATGAACATCTACAAGTGGATTGCACCGTCACCCCAACAGTTCTAAGAACAAGGATAGCAGGACAGCCGTTGGTATTTTCTGCTGATATGCTACGTCAAGTTCTGCAGCTGGGAACTCAGGAGCAAGAGTCTGGGCCTATAGATTTTCCTTTAAATATTAGGCAGGCTGCCTTTCTGAGGATGGGTTATAGTTTGGATGTTACTAAGGCATCCTATATGAAAAGTGGACTCATTGGGCAATGGAGATTTTTGGTGCACGTGTTCATGGTATGCTTTGCGGCCAAGAAAGCGGGCTTTGATTATATTGTATCGAAGATCCAGTCAGGGATTATCGCATTGGTTTATAATCGGTGCTTCAGTTTTTCAGAAATGTTTTTCTCAGAGTTTGTTCATCAAATCACTGCTCCGGAGAGGGAAAGATTTCTTTTGTACCCCCGCTTCGGGATGATGCTCATCAGACACTTCTTGCCAAATTTGCCACAGCTTAATGAGATTCAAAGTGTAGCGGTTACTGATAAAAGGATTTTTGCTGACTGCTCTGCTCATAGAGGAAGGTTAGCAGTCCCGGTCGAGCGACCTTTGTTTGGGGCTGTAATAGATAGGAACTTTATAGCACCGGATGATGCCAATTGGGCAAGTGAAGTGGAAGTTCAGCATAGGCAGCCACAACAACAATAACAGCAACAACCGCGCGCTCAGCAACAGCGGAGACGCCAAAGATCAGCAGCGAGTCAAAGTCAGGCAAGTAGGCCTTCGACTAGTCAACCTCAAGAGGCACAAGAGGCAGGGCCTTCAAGTGCACAACCTGAATCTCATCAGATAGCACAAACATTAGAGGAGATCTGGGCTTCTGGGCCTCATGCTAATGAAGAGATAACTGCTGAGCTTGTAGATCAATTGCTAGAGCCTCCGGAAGGAGAAGATGATGTTCTCAGGGAAGTTGATGAATATCAACCTGAGCAAACAGGTAATGATCTGTCATCTTCAGCTACTGAATCTGAAGATATGGAAGAGATAGAAGTTGAAGTGCCAGAGTCTGTTACAGCAGAACCAACCGTTCAGATCGGAACTTATGGGTCGAGATTGGTAGTGACTGAAGAAGCTACGAGGCGTCGAGCATTAAGGGAGTCTGATGACTATGATTTCGAAGAAGAAGAAGTTGCTCCATTAGTGTCAAGGCAAAGGGCTAAACGTCATCGTTTTATGCAGGGAGCTACCTCCGCTTCAGTTGCACAGCCTGAAATAGCTCAACCTCCACCTACTCAATCTACCACACCCCCATCACCACCACCTGTTGAACCGTACATCCCATCACCAATCATTCCTACTCCAATACAATCCATTCCATCCACCTCATCCACCTACGGAGAGAATCCAAGGTTTTTGCAAATAAAAGATAGAGTTGACTTCCAGCAGATTCAAATCTTTGGCCTGACAACGGCTATCGGTGAAATTCAGAAGCATAATGCAAATCTAGATAATGAGAATGCCGACCTGAAAAAGATTGTGGACAAAGTACAGGAAGAGAACTTGGAGCTGAAAACTTTTGTAGCTGATCAAGCAACCGAAATAAGATCGATGCGCTCCCTGATTGAGCAATTAATGAAAAATAAAAAGGCTCAGGGGGAGACAAGCTGCCGTGATCATGTGGAGTTGCCCAGGGATGATGATGATAATAATGAAGATGACAATGGCAATGATCCCAGCGTGCAAAGACACAAAATGAGCCAGTAGATTTTTCTGCTTCTCAGGATGCTGAGACTCAGGGGGAGCCGAGTCAATCAGGAGCTGGAGAAGGAGAGGCCAGTTCATCCAAGGCCACAGAGTCGGAGATAAATGAGATGATTGAAGCACTAATGGATCTCGACGATGACCCTATGGACCTGGGCTTTGATTTTGAGGATGATATGGAGGAATTAGAAGAAGGAGAATTTGTTCCCGAAGATATAACAGATTGGAAATCCGATGATGAAGTTTGTGCTGATGAAGATGATGAAGCCAATGAGATCATCGTTCAGCAAAACCCAATCACATAGAAGTAGTCAATGCAGATTTAAATGTTGATTCATCAAGAGAAGAGCCTGCCAGAGAGCTTACCAATGATGAGAAAAGAAAACTATGGTTCAGGGCAGAGCAAAAGGAGTTAGAGTTGAAGAAGAAGATGCGTGTGCCTGGTACTGTAGAGCTGTCAGGAAGTATATTAAGCTAGTTCTTTGATCGGGAATTGCAGCTATTCATTATCAAAAGAAAAGATGGTTTCCAGTACCTCAGAACAACTCTGAAAGTGTTCAACTCCTTCCCGAAGATTGAGATAAAGGCGTTAGCTTGGAAGGAACTAATCAATATCTGCAACGATCCTTACGCTGAAATAATTGCCAAGATCATAAGAAAAGAAGGAAGGTCGAGGAAGTTTGAACGTCTCAATCTGAGGATAGGGAAACGAGTAATGGATCATTCTCGAATTGATCCTCTGACTGGGCGTCCATGGATGAAGATACAATACAGACCAGTGAGATGTCTGAGAAAGGTTCCACTCAAGCCAATGCCACATGACATCATGAAAAATCTAAACTGGTGGTATGTGGAAAGTGAAACGGGAGAAGCTGTGATGGAAGATTTTGAAGAAAAAGTGATTCTTAGAGTCTATGATCACCTTCACCTTGTAAATCTTTCTAGAGATGACCTTCAAGTGCTACATGCTCATAAGATCTCAAGCGACACTCATATGGATAGTGAGGCTAGAAAGTATGAAAATGTAGTAAAAGTGTGTGTTGAAAAGGGTTTGTATGCTGGCAGCAGTTTGAATAAATAATAAACAAAGTACTTAATCAAATGTGTGAATTGTTAGAAGCTATCGTCAAGGGGGAGTCTGTTGGTACACCATGTGCGACGATAGCAGTCTAAGTGATCCAACATTGTGGTATTATCAAGTGTTTGATATATATGTTTATATATGTTTGATAATTATTATTGATTGTATGTTTGAACTTAATGTAACGTATTACAAGAAGTTCAAACATAAAGATCAAAGATAAAATCAAACATAAGTTAAAAACATAAGTTTCAAATACAGGTTTAATATGTGAAAGTCGAATTTAGGTTAAATTCGAATTCACAAGTTAATCAGATTCGAATCTATAGCAGATTCGAATGTGTTCCAGTAGGCAGATTCGAGAGTGTCTGAGGGGACAGACTCGAATGGGCCTTGGGCCTGATTCGAGTTTGGCCCATGGCAGACTCGAATTAGCCTCTATAATTAGGGATAGACTCGAATCATTAACGGACTTTTTGCAGAATTCGAGAGAGATTAAGCAAAAGGCGATTTCGAGTTTATCATTAGTTTTAGTGTTGTTTCGGAGATAATCAATTCGTGGGTGCATCCGTCGTAGTTCGTACAGCTTTTTGATAGTCTTCGTGTTCCTAGTGAGAGTTGTTACCGTCAACCCGTTAACGAGGATTCCGCACTCGTTGACGGTCTCGCGTCTAGATAGATCCCTGTTGTGTAGACCTTACAGGTATTAATATGGCACACATCATTAAATTCGTTCACCTACTCGAATTTAATACCTCACGAACTTACAAAGGTAATTACGAACTTGCAAGGGCGATCTCGAACTTGTCGTGTTTCACGACTTTGTTTCCTGTTCCATGAAGATCCAACAATTCCATCTCGAACATATACTTAGTTTCTGTTGTATTAACTCACAAACAACTAAGTAAGTGATATTTGGGACATTAAATGGACTTTAATCGTGTATTTTTGGGTTTAGGTAACTGAAAAACTAGGTGTTATAAACACTAAGTTTTAGGCTATAAAACTTAAAATGGAACATCAATTCAATTAGAACCTTTTTGGACTATATTCATTAGTCAATTAATTCTAAAAAGTGTTAGATCTGGAGTTGTGTGTTTAAGTCGTCGAAAATGAACTTGTTCATCAATAACAAGTTCGTACGAACTTAAGTGGTAGACGAACTTAATTCAAAATATCACTAAGTTCGTACGAACTTAACTAAGTTCGTACATCCTTATTTTTGTCAAAAAAATTCAGTTTTTTTTAAATAAAAATTAAAGTTCTAACTATTTATTGCATGTGCAGGAATGGCTGATCGTGCGGTTTTTAATAAGTACAATATGGTGGTTAGCATTGACCTCCAAGCGCCAGAAGCTATCAATATAGGTAGATTGTTGAATTTTTGACGAGATCGAGGATAGTGTATGCGTTGACCCAGAATTCAATGTTGATAATCCAATATATACGTCAATTTTGGAGTACTTTACATGTGGATAGCTCGGTATTGCCCCCAGTTGTCAGGGCAACAGTTAACGGACAACCAATAGCTTTCTCAGATGATAATCTGAGGGAAATATTGCATTTGGGAACCGAGGCGCTAGAAATGGCCATGCTGATTTCCCATCATCTCTTAGACAAGTTGCATTTCAAAGAATGGGTTATGCTCAGTATTTGGCAAAGGCATCTTATGTAAAAACCAGGCTGATGGGATAGTGGAGGTATCTTATGCAGGTCCTACTGGTATACCTTGCACCTAAAAAGGCTGGTTTTGATTCGATGACATGCAAGCTTCAGTCTGGGATGATCTCGTTAGTTTATAACAAGCCTTACCGTTTTTTAGGCTTCTTTTTTGCTGAATTTGTGAATCAGATTACTACACCTAGTCGGGAGACATTTTTGTTGTACCCGAGATTTCTAATGATGATTATACGACATTTCTTGCCGAACTTGCCACCCTTACCAAAAGTGGTTGTTTTGGCGGGAATTGATAAACGTATTTTTGCTGATTGGCAAACTCATATCAGAGAAGGGCGGAGAATGTGCTCCCGCAGAGAACTCCATTGTTTGGAGCTCTAAAGGATACAAATTTTGTTGCTCCAGTTGGAGACGACAGGATAGTAAATGAGCCGAAACATCAAGCACCAACAAAACAAGAAGCGGTTGCTCCGATTCTGCCTCCACCGATGTCAGCACTGGCAGTTGTGGGCTACTACATCAGTAGCACAAGGTGATCCGATACAGGAGACGTTAGAGAATATTTATGCCCAAGGAGGAGCAGCTCAGGAATCAACTACTAAAGAGCTGATTTAAGACATTCTTCAACCAACAGCTCCAGGAAATATCTTTGACGACATTGAAAATTATCAGGCTGAATATTCGAATGTAGTAGTTGAGACAGAGTCCGCGACGGAGTCCGAATTTGATAAAGATTTAAGGGGGGCAGCAAATCCCTCAACCTCTTTTGGTTGTTATGGTATAAGAATTGTTGTGCAGTCAGAAATAGTCTGAGATGAAGATGAGGATTTTGTGCCAGATGAAGAGGCGTTGGTCACAAGGCACCAAAGAGCAAAGCGACAACGCCTAAATCAGTCAGGGCATTCCACATCAACCGCCATTCCATCAGCAATGATCACAACCACTCCATGAACATCCATATCATCTGACACCCACAACATTAATAAAATACAAGCTCAAGTTGATCTCCAATCAGTCCAAATTCTTCAACTTTCAAGGGTAGTTAGCGAGCTACAGCAACATAAAGCTCAATTACATCAACATAATGCACTTTTAGATCAGACTTTGGCTGCCCAACAACAATTGATCGCAACTCTTTCGGCCCTATTGGAGCAAATATTAAAAGATCGCACAGCTCAGGGGGAGAGTTGTAGAGGGGATGAGTTGAGGCGGACGCGTAGAGAAGATGAAGGAGACGACCCAAGCGCACAAAAGGACAGTGAGCTAGCAGATCTTTCTCAACAGACTGCTTAGCAAGCTGATTTTTATAGGGAGTCTGGATTGTCAGAACCCGATAATGATAAAGGCAAGGCTCCCGAGGCTATAAAGATAATCGATGAAGAAATGATAGGAGCCTTGGTCGGGTTAGAAGATGATGATATCTGGTTTGAATCTGAAGATGAACTGCATCTGGAAGGGCTTTAGGAAGTTGAATTCATTCCTAAAGATGTTCCTGATTGGATATCCGATGATGAGATTATGATAGAAGTTGATGAGATAGTGATACAGAAGCAACTTATCACAAAGGTATATACAAATGAAGGTAAGAGCATGATAGACATAGAAGTTCTTAAATCTGCATTAGATGTTGAATCAGAATCTGAAATACCTAATAAGGAGCATACAAAAGAAGAAAAGAGAAAATTGTGGTTAAGAGAAGAACAAAAATGGAAGGACTTGGCAACGAAGGAGAAAATAAAAATTCCAAGTCTGGGGAAATTCTCATGTAGTACCCTTTGCTGGTTCTATGATAGAGAACTGCAGCTTTTCATTCTAAGAAGAAAGATGAAGGACTTCAACTCTCTGCCAAAGTGTGAAGTTAAGCACTAGTCTAGAAAGAGCTAATCAACATTGGTAACGACCCCTATGTTGAAGTCATTGCAAAGATAATCAGAAGGGAAGGCCGGTCAGGGAGGTTTGAGAGGCTTAAACCAAGGACAGGTAATCGGGTCTTCGATGAAACGAGGATAGATCGTTTGACTGGCAGGTAAAAGTGCCTAAAGAAAGTCCAACATAAGAGTATGCCACAAGATGTGTTGAGTTACTTGTTGTGGTGGTACGTGGACAGTGAGATGGGTGAGGCAGTAATGGAAGATAAAGATGAGAAGGTGATTTTGAGAGTATATGATCCTTTACACCTTGTTAACCTTTCTCAGGACAATCTGCAAAAAGCTTCATGATTAGTCTATGTTTTTTGTATGAAAATTGGAGGTCAGAGGGCAGGAAAGATTAGAGAGTGGTTAAGGTTTGCGTAGAGCAAGGATTACATGCTGGTAGCATTTTAAATAAGCGTAGATCTGTAAATCAATGAATATCTACTAGAAGCCATCGTCAAGGGGGAGTCTGTTGGTACACCTGGTGTAACGATAGCAGTCCAGTTTTGTAACAGATAGTCATATGTAATAGATAGGGATTTATTAATAAAAGTCATGTTTTTTTGTTCATATGTATGGATTAAGTTCAAAGTTGTTAAAAATTTGGGTTTAAGTTTGTGGAACCCTAAGTTCGAACAAACATAAGCCATCTAAGTTCGAGGCATATTGGTGGGGTATTAATAGGGCACACATCATTAAATTCGTTCACCCACTCGAATTTAATACCTCACGAACTTACAAAGGCGATTACGAACTTGCAAGGGCGATCTCGAACTTGTCGTGTTTCACGACTTTGTTTCCGGTTCCATGAAGATCCAACAATTCCATCTCGAACATATACTTAGTTTCTGTTGTTTTAACTCACAAACAACTAAGTAAGTGATATTTGGGACTTTAAATGGACTTTAATCGTGTATTTTTGGGTTTAGGTAACTGAAAAACTAGGTGTTATAAACACTAAGTTTTAGGCTATAAAACTTAAAATGGAACATCAATAAACTCAATTAGAACCTTTTAGGACTATATTCATTGGTTAATTAATTCTAAAAAGTGTTAGATCTGGAGTTGTGTGTTTAAGTCGTCGAATATGAACTTGTTCATCAAGAACAAGTTCGTACGAACTTAAGTGGTAGAAGAACTTAATTCAAAATATCACTAAGTTCGTACGAACTTAACTAAGTTCGTACATCCTTATTTTTGTCAAAAAGTTCAGTTTTTGTAAAAATAAAAATAAAAATTCTAACTATTTATTGCATGTGCAGGAATGGCTGATCGTGCGGTTTTCAATAAGTACAATATGGTGGTAAGCATTGACCTCCATGCGCCAGAAGCTATCAATATAGACAGATTCTTAAATTTTTGACGAGATCGAGGATAGTGTATAGCTCGGTATTGCACCCAAATGTCAGGGCAACAGTTAACGGACAACCAATAGCATTCTCAGCTGATAATCTGAGGGAAGTTTTGCATTTGGGAACCGAGGCGCAGGAAAATGGCCATGTTCATTTCCCATCTTCTCTTAGACAAGTTGGATTTCAAAGAATGGGTTATGCTCAGTATTTGGCAAAGGCATCTTATGTAAAAACCGGGCTGATGGGATATTGGAGGTATCTTATGCATGTCCTGCTGGTATACCTTGAACCTAGAAAGGCAGGTTTGATTCGATGACATGCAAGCTTTAGTCTGGGATGATCTCGTTACTTTATAACAAGCCTTACAGTTTTTTTGGCTTCTTTTTTGCTGAATTTCTGAATCAGATTACTACACCTAGTCGGGAGACATTTTTGTTGTACCCAAGATTTCTAATGATGATTATACGACATTTTTTGCCGAACTTGCCACCCTTACCAAAAGTGGTTGTTTTGGCGGAAAATGATAAACGTATTTTTGCTGATTGCCAAACTCATAATCAGAGAAGGGCGGAGAATGTGCTCCCGCAGATAACTCCATTGTTTGGAGCTCTACAGGATACAAATTTTGTTGCTCCAGTTGGAGACGACAAGATAGTAAATGAGCCGAAACATCAAGCACCGACAAAACAAGAAGCGGTTGCTCCGATTCTGCCTCCACCGATGTCAGCACTGGCAGTTGTGGGCTACTATATCAGTAGCACAAGCTGATCCGATACAGAAGACGTTAGAGAATATTTTTGCCCAAGGAGGAGCAGCTCAGGAATCAACTACTAAAGAGCTGATTTAAGACATTCTTCAACCACCAAAAGCTCCAGGAAATATCTTTGACGACATTGAAAATTATCAGGCTGAATATTCGAATGTAGTAGTTGAGACAGAGTCCGAGACAGAGTCCGAATTTGATAAAGATTTATAGGGGGCAGCAAATCCCTCGACCTGTTTTGGTGGTTATGGGATAAGAATTGTTGTGCCGTCACAAATAGTCTGAGATGAAGATGAGGATTTTGTGCCAAATGAAGAGGCGTTGGTCACAAGGCACCAAAGAGCAAAGCGACAACGCCTAAATCAGTCAGGGCATTCCACATCAACCGCCATTCCATCAGCAATGATCACAACCACTTTATCAACATCCATATCATCTGACACCCACAACATTAATAAACTACAAGCTCAAGTTTATCTCCAATTAGTCCAAATTTTTCAACTTTGAAGGGCAGTTAGCGAGCTACAGCAACATAAAGCTCAATTACATCAACATAATGCACTTTTAGATCAGACTTTGGCTGCCCAACAACAATTGATCCCAACTCTTTAGGCCCTATTGGAACAAATATTAAAAGATCGCACAACTCAGGGGGAGAGTTGTAGAGGGGATGAGTTGAGGCGGACGCGTAGAGAAGATGAAGGAGACGACCCAAGCGCACAAAAGGACAATGAGCTAGCAGATCTTTCTCAACAGACTGCATAGCAAGCCGATTTTTATAGGAAGTCTGGATTGTCAGAAGCCGATAATGATAAAGGCAAGGCTCCAGAGGCTATAAAGATAATTGACCAAGAAATGATAGGAGCCTTGGTCGGGTTAGAAGATGATGATATCAGGTTTGAATTTGAAGATGAACTGGATCTGGAAGGGCTTTAGGAAGGTTAATTCATTCCTAAAGATGTTCCTGATTGGATATCCGATGATGAGATTATGATAGACGAAGATGATGACGTTGATGAGATAGTGATACAGAAGCAACTTATCACAAAGGTATGTACAAATGAAGATAAGAGCATGATAGACATAGAAGTGCTTATATCTGCATTAGATGTTGAATCAGAATCTGAAATACCTAATAAGGAGCTTACAAAAGAAGAAAAGACAAAATTGTGGTTAAGGGAAGAAGAAAAGAGTGGCAGTGTTGAACGAGGTCACACTCCTCCCCACGTGACCGAACCTCTTTCATTCACAATTCCATCCCCACAAATACACACCACGCACGATGCCTCTGTGGCATCCCCAAGAGCAGCCTCCGTGGCAGCTCAACAAACTTCTGGATCTGAGGGTCCCATAGTGGAGTCGGAATTGACAGAAGGAAGACCTGAAGTGGCTCCATCAATGCCATCCACTTCAGGGCATCTCCCAATTAACTTGGAGATGTTAACGGCAGCTCTTCGTGCTGCCGGTGTTATTACCCGGGCTGACCTGGACGCCCAAAAGGAGGCTGCTGAGGAACGTCACACCGCCCTTCTCTTACTTATAAAGGGTAAGGGTGTCGCTTCTGAGGATCTGCCTCCACGAGAATCCCATTCATTCCATGCACAAATTACAAAGCTCACGGACAAAATCGATGCGCTAACCTGTCTTATCCTTCAAGTCCAGGAGCAACTGAACTCCAGAATGGACAGCCTAGAATCCGCCGTTATTGAGCTACAGTGCCGTCCTCAGGCTGAGTCTCAGAAAAGAAAACATGACGATCAGGACGACCCTGATCACCATGAGGGGGAGAAACGCCAGAAAACTTAGTCTGAGGACCCCATGTTGATTGAAGGGGGAGCTATATCCGAAGGGACAGAGATTCAGGGGTCTGGGGATCAGAGTTTTGAGGCTCGGAAGATGCTAATGATAGATTATGAACCTTTACCGATTGATGTAGCAGCTCCTTTAAATCCTATGTCAGCAATGGTGGAATATGAACCTCAATATGAAAAAGTCGAAATCATATTAGTGTCTGACTCAGACTCTGATACTGATAACGACTATCTCTTTCTCACACAAAAGCCTGAACCCGAATCACCGCAATAATCTCCACCATCCAAACATCTTCACCTTCTCCCATAGAAACTCCATCAATCGAAATCACTCCCACACCAAATGAAATCCCATCAGTTATACCTACCCCAACAGTCCAAACAACCCTTCCAACTCAATCAAATCCCCCTGCTCACATTGCCGAATCATTAGGGTCCAGAACTGTCGACTGCTTTGCAACAAAAGATGTCACCCCAATATATGACATGCCAGATGTAGAATGCATCCGATGGTACTCAAGGAGTAAAGTTCATTCTCTGGATGCAAAAAATGATAAAAGAATTGAGCCAGGACCGGAGGGCTCGAGTCTTGAAACTTGTTGAAGCTCCTCCCACCGAATTAGAAGAGCCTCCGGTCCAAGGGTTAAAAGAATTCTTGAAAAAGTTCCAGGCTGAACAGTTTCAGAACCCTTTCTTAGAAGAAAGGTTCAAAGTGGTATTTAGAAAGAAGACGGGATTTTATAGTAGACGTCTTCTGATGGTAATGACCGATGCATCTCGAGCTGAACAAGCAGAATATAATCAGAAGATGCTAAGGGAAAAGAGAGGCAAGAGCAAATATTGGTCTACATCAAAAATTGTAATGATCAATAACATCAATATTTACAAAAGACCTAGAGTATTCACTCCGGCATTTGAGGTACTTAGAGAACACGGAACGGTTCAAGAATTACATGAAAGCGACCTTGATTTTGCAAATATTGACGAGATCGAGCTTCTGCACAACAAGTTTAAAAACAAAATCAAGGGTCGTCTGACTCACATGACTGCAGTTGCAGCCCTGGTCCGATGCATAAATCGCCGCTCAATTGTGATGTGCCTCAAAGATTTTCAGATGGAAATTGAGAGGGCCTTAGTTAAAGTGGGTCCGAAAGCTCCTGATCAAGATATATTTTTGGTAGACCACTATCCGGCCTATAAAGTTCTGCTTCGAGGACAGCCAGGTGTTATATTTTCGAACCAGAAAGGTTACAAAAGGTTCATGCGCTTTGAGGATCTTCCCTGTTACTCTGACGGTTCTATGAGATTGGTTCGAGCCTCGCTTACTCAGAAAGTTCAAGATTTTGACGCTCAACCAAATCCGGAACTCAGATGCTCACCCAAGGAGATTCAGGATATCCTCAGCGGAATTGAACTACTGAACGAAAGGCTACATATGAGACAAGTGATCAAACGCTTCGACGTCATCCTTGGACTCCGAGAATCTACCAATTGATGCCAAAGTTCCAGGACCTCCACGTTGATCGAAAAGGGGGAGATTGTTAGACATTTAGTTTCGATCATGTGGACTTATCTTGTAATAATTATTTTGTTATTATTTAGTCTTGTATTTATTTTCTTGTAATTTATTTCTATGTAAAAGTCTAGGGGGAAATTGTGCCAATGCCTCATACTTAATTAAATGAGGCTATGAATAGCTCCTAGGGTTTGTAAAGCCATACACGGTTGAAATATTGAAAGAAACAGCAGCCGGCAAAAGCATTTTATTCTCTCAACATTCATATTGTCTGTCTTCATCATTTCCTAATTATTGAGGTTGATTCTTCTTGGGTTTTGATAAAGAAACATAAAGGTGCTGATTATTAAAGGGAATACAATATAACACATAGTCTCAGGTTCCACAGACGCACTAGCCACAAAGGCTTCAGACTCAATGAAAGAACCAGGGTGACTAGCCTGCTCCCCCTCAGCCACTGAGGCTAATGCCGCAGACTTAGCTGTTTTAACCTTCTTGTGGACAGGCTCAGCTTCACTGGTTTTCAAGGCACGTTTTCCCATTTTTGGCCTTGATTTGGATTTTCCTTTGAGATCAGTGACTGGATTCATCTTCTGAGTAGAAGGTCCTTCTACCAAACCAAGCAACCTCTTCAATAATGTCGACGGAGGAGGTTCTTTTTCAAGTACTGTGGTATAGAATACCCTATTTCCAATTACAAGAAATGTAGCAGTAGTCAAGAGTGGTTGGGAGTTGTAAAGATGCTCACCACAAATGTGCTTGAAGAGGAGGCTCAAAAACTTTGGATACCTTACAACAGCTGGAGGTTGTTCTTGTTGCACCTGGTTCCTCATATTCAAGAATATCCACCTTGCCATGGTCAGAGTATTCCCATGCACTAGCTATAGGACATTGGGTATCTCGTCCCTACTGAGTTGGTCAAATTAACCAACTTTGCAGCTGAGACTCATCACCACTGAGGCGAAGAGGAAACTATATGTTGGGGAGAGATCCCTTCTAAACAAGGTTGCACCCACCTTTGGTTCTGCTACACCACAGAAGCGTAGGAGATTGCCAATCTGTTCATCTTACGGCTGAGGTTTGTCATATGTGTCAGCCATTGAAAGATGAAGTTTGTTGGGAAATATTCTAAGTATGTCAAGCTATTAGTTAGATTTCTCAAACTGTTAGTAGATTTTCTGTGTAATTACAAAGTTCAAGCTGTTAGTTGAGAAAGTTCGAGATGCTAGTACAAAAGTTCAAGCTACCAGTGTTCAAGTTCAAGCTGCTCAACAAATAGTCTTAAAGCTGCTCAACAGCTCAATAAACAGAAAGTGCTGAAATTCAGGAAAAGATATATATTCGAAGATTCAAGCATATCTACTACCAGAGAAATCAGAGTTCCTCAAGGAAACAAATCAGAAAGATTTATATATACATATAATAGGTTTTTCTATTGTAAGTCTGCACGTACAAGTTTATTTCAGTTGTAATTGCTTTTCTGATTAAGTTTTCATAAGCCTCTAAGGTTGTAAAACCCTAAGAACAATCTGTGTTCTTCGTCTAATCAAACAAATTAGAGGTGATTGTAATCATTGGGTTGAGCAATACAAAAGATTTGATTATTGGTCATATTTATGTGTTATTTGTTTTGAAAGCTTTTCTTAAAATAGTTAGTGTTATTCCGCAAACTTCAAAATTGGACTTTGATTCAATACAAGGTTATTTGTTTTATACTCTGATTTATTCAAACTAGTTAATCTTAGGTAGTGAATTTTGATCTTGACAAGTGGTATCAGAGCCATAGGTCTTTCTTTGTTTTCAAAGTCAGAAGCTTTATTTTAGAATTTTAATTTTCTACAATGGAATTCGATAACAGCAGTAGTGGATCTGGGCAAGGACTCAAAGTGCCTATGCTCAAACCCACTGAGTTCGAGATGTGGAAACTCAGGATTCAACAGCACATTCAATTCATTGATTATGCCATATGGGAAGTTGTTGAATTTCATCCTGTAGTTGATCCTGAACTTGATGCTGAAGGCAAACCCATATAAAACTCCTCCAAAAACTGAACTTGAAAGAAAGGCTAGCATGAATGAAGTGAAAGCTCTTACACTTTTAACGATAGACATTCCTAATGCTTATCAACATCAGTTTAAAAAGTTTTACACTGCTCATTCTCTTTGGATTGCTTTAGAGAAAAGATTTGCTGACATTGCTAGCACCAAAAGAAATTAAAAACATCTTCTGGAACAGCAGTATGAAAACTTTTCTGGTGGCAAGAATGAAAACCTCACTCAAATCTTTGACAGGTTTAATAAACTGATAGGTGAATTGGAGAGTGCCAAAGTCAGCTTAGATCAAGATTAAGTGAACAGAAAATTCCTTAGATCTCTTGGTGAAGAGTGGACAGTCTATGCTGCCCAATGGAGAACCAAAGACACTCTTGACGAAATAGAGTTGGATGACCTTTACAACAGTCTGAGAGTGTTTGAAACTTAGATTGAAACTAAAAAGAAATCCTTTTCTTATAATCATAAGACTGCTCTGCTGTCATCAGCATTAACTGATAAATCTAACTGTTGTGATTCCTTTTCAGGTGCTGATGGTAACTCTACTGAAGTTCATTATGAAGCTTTTGATGCTAATGATGGACTGTTTGCTCTAAATGCTGAAGATTTAGAACAAATCCATCCAGATGATCTAGAAGAGATGGACTTGAAATGGCAAACGGCTTTTGACAAATTGAAGAAGCTATTAAGTGAAGAACCAGTTTTAGCCCTGCCTAAAGGGAAGGAGGACTTTGTTCTTTACACAGATGCATCAGGCATGGGTTTTGGAGCAGTGCTAATGCAAAGACGAAATGTCATAGCCTACGCTTCTAGACTTCTCAAACCACATGAGAAGGATTACTTTACTCATTACCTAGAGCTAACTGTTGTGACTTTCGCTCTCAAACTATGGAGGCACTACTTGTACGGGACAAAATGTCAGCTCTACACCGATCAAAAGAGTTTGAAATATATATTCAGTGAGAAGGACTTGAATATGAAGCAGAGAAGGTGTATGGAGCTGATCAAGGATTACGATTGCGAAATCATATATCACCCGGGAAAAGCCAACGTAGTAGCTGATGCCCTAAGTTGAAAAGCATAATGCAAGGCGTACTGTTATCCCCTGACTTCTACAATTTTGACGTCAACGATCATAGATGACGTCAAGGCTGCTCAATTGCAGGCCTTAAATGAAGAAAATATCAAATACGAGGATGTCAGAATTCAACTGCCATTAATGCAAGATGACGGTATCGGACTCAAAGGTATTTACGGCAGAATATGGGTTCCTAAGTTCGGGAACATACGAGTTGTAATTTTTGAAGAAGCTCACCAATCCAAGTTTTCAATTTATCCTGGTAGCACAAAAAAGTACAACAATCTGAAAGCCGATTTCTGGTGGCCTGGACTGAAAAGTGGGCAATTTGTGGAAAAGTGCAGAACTTGCAGACTAGTCAAAGTATAGCACCAACAACCCCATGGTAGTATCCAACCTCTTCCTATCCCATAATGGAAGTAGGATCGTATTTCTATGGACTTTATAGTCAAACTGCCCAAAACTCGTCGTCAACATGATGCCAATTGGGTCATTGTTGACCATCTGACCAAATCCGCTCACTTCATTCCCATTCGAGAAACCTATTCACTGGACCGTCTTGCTCAGATCTACATTAATGAAAGCATCGTCAGGCATGGTGTGCCTAAGTCTATTATCTCTGACCGAGATAGTAGATTCACTTTCAACTTCTGGGTGGCTCTACAAAATGGTCTTGGTACTCGTATCACAATGAGTACTGCTTATAGACCCCAGTGTGACGGACAATGTGAAAGAACTTTTCTGACTCTGGAAGATATTCTAAGAGCATGTGTCATGGATTTGGGTGGTAAATGGGATGATCACCTCCCATTGGATGAATTCTCCTACAACAATAGTTACCATTCAACCATCAAATTGGCACCGTTCGAGTTTCTGTATGGATAAAAATGTAGGACTACAACTTGTTGGAGGGAAACAGGAGAAACTCCTATTGCTGGGCTAGCTCTACTCCAAGAAACAAATGAAAAGATCCAGCTCATTCGAAAGTACATGAAAACGGCGCACGATCGACGAAAGAACTATCACAATCGCCGTCATAAAGCGATGGAGTTTCAGAAGGATGATTGGGTCTATTTGAAGGTATGCCCAATGAAAGGTGACATAATGTTTGTAAAGCGAGGAAAGCTATCTCCTCGATTTGTAGGACCCTTCTGGATACTAGAAAGTCTTGGGAATCAGTCCTATCACTTGGACTTAGCAGAGGAACTGTCAGAGTTCATCCACTCTTTCACGTGGGCTACTTAAGAAAGAGTCTGGTGCCCGAGAGGGAACCTTGGACTGACCATTCAGAAATTAAGGTAGACAAACGGCTAAGGTTCGTCGATGAGCCAGAATGTATACTGGAAAAAAAAAGTCAAGAAGCTACGGAACAAAGAGATCAAAATGGTGCTGGTCAAATGGAAGCGTCATAGGGGAGCTAACCACACTTAGGAATCGGAAGAAGACATGAAGACTAAGTACCCAAGTCTGTTTAGAGCAGCATGACTTCGCGGATGAAGTATAGGCGTGGTGGAGCCCCTGGTGTAACATCCCTACTTTTCAATTACTTGTAATCGGCAACTTAAGACTCAATTATTATATTAGTGGATATTTATCGACTGAATTCTAAGTAAATTTCGATTACAAATTAAAAATGAGAAAAGATAAGGAGAAATTCTCATCGTAATTTTTTAAGCAAGCAAACAATAAGGAACCGACTTAAAATTGGTTAAATAAGAAGATACGAAGTTGAGGGGTGTAAATTGCAAATAATAAAAAGTGACAAATAAAAAGGGAATAGTCATTCATTTTCACAATCCACTTTCTCTCTCTACTCTCTCGTTTTCTCTCCTCTCTCTCTCTAAGAACCTACGGGTTCTTAATCAAAAACCCTAAAGATCACCAAATTGAAGTGTAAAAGTTGGAATTAAGTTGCAAACAAGGGACTATAGCTACTGCAAACAACGACTCGAGGTAAAAATCACTATTACACTGACTTGACAGATCATTGTGGTGTTATCTAACACACATTGATTCAGAGACATATATCACTGTACAAACCACTCTGAGTAACAGATTATCATTCTAACATCTACTATCTTTGCATTCACATTTTACATTTCAATGGCATGTTCACATTGTTCATATACATCAATTGGCACTCATGAATGATTCATTGTTATGATGCACACTCGTACTTGACATGTGACAAACATGTAGCCAGCGTTCAATTGAAAGTGCTTCAGTATACATCATGCTTGGACTGCATGATCATTACTTCACAATCTGATACGACCTGGACTGGGGCTGACAATAGGCCAGTGTTGGGGACTGATCAACCCACTCATTTTCCTGGTCAGGTTCGGCACATTCCCGAGCAGTAGTCAAGAGTGGTTGGGAGTTGTAAAGATGCTCACCACAAATGTGCTTGAAGAGGAGGCTCAAAAACTATGGATACCTTTCAGCATTTGACGTTGTTGTTGTGGCACCAGGTTCCACATATTCAGGAATATCCACCTTGCCATGTTCAGAGTAGTCCCATCCACTAGCTGTAGGACAATGGGTATCTCATTCCCACTGAGTTGGTCAAACGAACCAACTTTACAGCTGAGACTCATCACCACTGAGGCGAAGAGGAAAGTATAAGTTGGGGAGAGATACCTTCTGAACAAGGTTACACCCACATTTGGTTCTTCTACACCACAAAAACATAAGAGATTGCCCATCTGTTCATCCTCAGGGTGAGGTTTGCCATATGTGTCGTTGAAAGAGCAGTAGTGATCTCAACAATTTGAGTGCCGTTGAGAATGGGTCCCTTGATGTTTTTGGTAGAGGGATCATACGAGTATAGTACTTCCCTTGCGGAAACTCCACCATAGATTCGTAACCTTTCCCAGTATAGTTTTGAAGAATCGTAAAGTTTGCAATGTAGTTGGTGGGATTGATTGTGATCATGGTGTTGACAGAGGGGTGCTTCTCAACATCATTTCCAACGAACACAGGGAGAAAGGAGTTATTTTGGGAAGCCATTTGTGAGATTATGTAACATCCCTACATTACAATTACTTGTAATCGGCAATTTAAGACTCAATTATTGTTTTACTGGATATTTATCAACTGAATTCTAAGTAAATTTCGATCACAAATTAAAAATGAGAAAATATGAATAGAAATCCTCATCGTAGTTTTTTGAGCAAGCAAACAATAAGAAACCAACTTAAAATAGGTTAAACAAGAAGATACGAAGTTGAGGGGTGTAAATTGCGAATAATGAAAAGTGACAAATAAAAAGGGAATAGTCTTTCATTTTCACAATCCACTTTCTCTCTCTACTCTCTCGTTCTCTCTCCTTTCTCTCTGTAAGAACCTACAGGTTCGTCATAAAAAACCCTAAAGATCACCAAATTGAAGTGCAAAAGTTGGAATTAAGTTGCAAACAAAGGACTATAGCTACTGCAAACAATGACTCGAGGTAAAAATCGTTCTATATTACGAATTTTTGGTGTTTTGGGTTCGGTTTTCACAAAAACCGAATCAAGGATTATGGTAGCAGATGTTAATGCATGTTGAATATTGTTACGAACATGTTTAAATCGAGTGTTGATAAAGTAGTATACCAAATTTCAGCTTTTAATTTCACCTCTAAGTATGATTTTTGAAATTAGTGTGTCTTTTAGTGTGTGTGTTGATCGACCATGATGAATTATGGACAGATTTGGTATATTTAAGTAGTATTTCATGATATAAAGTGTTAATAAGGGTACAAATACGTTATATCGATAATCATTAGTCACAAACATGTACAAACGGTCCAAATGAACTTCTGGAAATTATACAAGTATGAACTCGGATCGGATGAACCGAATTCGGACCATTCGAATTCGGGCACTGTTCATCCGAAGTCTGGATCTCAATCATGTTCGGACCACTAACAATTTCAGAATCACCAAGTCTAGAAGCCAATTCGGATAAACTATTCATCCGAAATTCAGATGTGGTCTCAACATAAATTACCAAGGATGGACCTCGGACCATCCGAAATTCGGATGTGGTCCGAATTCAGTTCAATTTCACTTAATTTTCAAAATTTAAGTTTTAAGCAATTATTGACATTAAATCACTATTATACTGACTTGACAAAATATTGTGGTGTAAACTAACACACATTGAGTAATAGATTATCATTCTAACATTTATTGTCTTGGCATTCACATTTTACATTTCAATGGCATGTTCACATTCTTCATATACATCAATTGGCACTCATGAATGATTCACTATTATGATGCACACTCGTACTTGACATGTGACAAACATGAAGCCAGCGTTCAATTGAAAGTGCATCTATTTACATCATGCTTGCACTGCATGATCATTACTTCACAATCTGATACCACCTGGACTGGGGCTGACAGCAGGCCACTGTCCAGGACTGATCATCCCACTTGTTTTCCTAGTCAGGTTTGGCACATCCCAGATCATCATTTTGAACTTCCAACCCCATGCTTGCACTGCATGGTTTTCACATACTACGAGACTTACACTGCCTGTATTCATTACAGCTTGTAAAGTAATATTTGTTGAATTATAATTTGTTATATCACTAAGCATTAGCTTATTCTTGACTCTCAATGTTTTTAGGCAATGGTAAAGGTGTAGCTGGGCCTTCTTCTTAGGCATTTCAATTTAATATCCTGGAGACTTTAGAAGCTATTGGTACATGGATGCTTGTAGCTTTCGGATGGGATTTCATGCCTTTAAAACAATTTATGATGTTGTAATAGTTAGACTTTATCACTGTGGACAAATACATTTCTTGCTTTAGTGTGGAACTTCTTAAATTTGAATTAAGCATCAATTTTAATTATCATGTTTATCAATGGGTTGTGTGTTGATCCTGGTGATTTCAATTACACCATCAAATCATGAGGACGTCACAGATTAGAGTAAATGCACAAGTTGGGACACTAAGCTGTCGTTCAGCATGTTTGTCAAACCAACTTGACATTTTTAACCACTAACACACGTAACACACGTTATCCGCACGTAATTATGTTAAATAAATACTTAATTTTAGTAACTTAAATGTGAAGTAAGGTAATTAAAAACTGATGATGTAAGCTGTCGTTCAAGACCTGTGAGGAACAGGTTTTATCAATGTCATCTTGTCTTTCTTCCTGATCTCCATGTTGATGTTCCTTGTTGTTTCTTATATCAGCCTTTCGCTTTGCTTCGGCCTAATATCTGGCTCTCAATTGATCGGCAAATGACTGAGCCTGCTCAGCCATTCTTTTGGATTGTAATTCATTGTTCTATTCCATGAGAGCTTGCATCATCTGGAACATCTGTTGAGGAGTCATATCATTTCTTGATATGTTCTGAAATATTACAAATTATATTTGGAACATTTATTTGTGAGTCCTAAGTGTTTACAGTTTCCGATTATTTGTCCCCGAGTGCATGTCAATCCTATCTTAGTTCGTATAATTTCTTAGGAGTCCATTCTAATATCATAACCTAAGTTTGAGTCCATGTCCTCGTGGACACTTGAAAGCTCAAACTAATGTTCTGATACCAAACTGAGACGTCCTCATGAATTTATGGTATAATTGATGTCACTAAGATCAACACACAACCCAATGATTAATATGATAATTAATATTGATGACTTAATACGTATTTAAAAAGTTCGACACTAAAGCAAGATATGTATTTTCCTACAGTGATAAAATCTAACTATTACAACATTATAAGTTGTTTTAAAGTCATGATATCCCAGCCCCAAAGCTACATCATCCATGTACCAATTAGCTTCTAAGGTCACCGAGATATGAAAGGGATTGCCTAGGAGGAAGGTCCAGCTGCACCTTTGCCTTTCCCTGAAAACATTGAGAGTCAATAGTAAGCTAATGCTAAGTAAGATAACAGATTATATATTTAACAGATATATCTTAACAAGTTGTGGTGAAAATAGGCAGTGGAAGCCTCATAGTATGTGAAAACCATGCAGTACAAGCATGGGGTTGGCAGTTCAGTTTGTTGATCGGGGATGTGCCGAACCTGACCAGGTAAGCGAGTGGGATCATCAGTCCCCGACAGTGGCCTGCTGTCAGCCCCAGTCCAGGTCGCATCAGATTGTGAAATAATAATCATGCAGTGCAAGCATGAATAAATAGATGCACTTTCAATTGAACGCTGGCTACATGTTTGTCACATGTCAAGTACGAGTGTGCATCATAACAATGAAACATATATGAACATGCCATTGAATATGTCAAATGTGAATACAATGACAATAATTGTTCGAATAATAATCTACTACTCACAGTGGTTTGTAAAGTGATAATTTGCTCTGAATCAATGTGTGTTAGACAACACCGTAATGATCTGTCAAGTCAGTGTAATAGTGTATTAAGGTCAGTATTTGCTTAAAACTTGATTCTGAATCATTATGAAAAACTGAACTAAAATTCTGACCACATCCGAATTTCGGATGCTCCGAAATTCGGATGGTCCGAGGTCCATCCTTAGTAAAATGTCTTTGTAACCTCATCCGAACTTCGGATGAATAGTTAATCCGAACTTTGAATGAATAGTTGATCCGAATTGACATTATGACTTAGTGAATTTTCTAACAAGTTCCATCCGAGATTGGATGTGGTCCGAAGTTGGTTGAGAACTGAACAACGTATGAACAGTGTCCGAATTCGGATGGTCCGAAATTTTTTTCATCAGGTCCGAGTTCATACTTAGACGTTTTTCTACTATTTTCTAGAATTTCATTTTGATCATTTATACCTTTTCTGAGTCTAAAATTGCATATATGAACTTAAATGTACATTTTTAACGCTTTATAACTTATAATGTAACCAAAATATACCAAATCAGTCCACTTTCTTCATTTTTCATCAATCCTCGATGACACACACACTAATTCCAAATTCATACTTAGAAGTGGAATCTAAAACTGAAATTTGGTATGTAACATTACTAACATTTGATTTTAACCTATCCATAATAACATACAACATGCATTAACATTCCAATCTAGAATCTTTGATTCGTTCATCCCAAAACCGAACCCGAACTTCACAAATTCGATATATTGAGCGATTTTTACCTTGATTGGAAGACTACAGTGATAATAGTTCCTTATTTGCTACTTAAAATCCAACTTTTAAACACTTGATTTCTAGATTTCTAAATCCTTCATGAAGAAGCCGTGGCTTTTTAGAGAGAGAGAGAGACAGTTGAGAAAGTAGAGAGAGAAAGTGTGATGGTGAAAATGAAAGGTTATTTCCCTTTTTATTTAAGTTTTGTTCTTATTTGCACATTATACCCCTCAACTTCGTATTTTCTTATTTAAACTGATTTCAAGCAAGTTTCTCATGGTTATGCTTGCACAAAAGACAACAACAGTAATTTCTCATTATCATTGCTATTTTTAAAATACTTCGATCTATGATTATTCTTATTCTTCCGATGTCGGTTCCTTGTTGTTTGCTTGCTCAAAAGACGACCATGAGGATTTCTCCTCATTTTTTATCATATTTAAAATTGTGAACGGAACTAAAATAATAATTCCATTAATGCATTAAATTGAGTCTTAAATGGTAAATTACAAATTATTAAAAAAATTAGCATGTTACAGCATGGGGTCCACCACGACTATACTTCGTCCGCAAAGTCATGCTGTGCTAAACAGACTTGGGTACTTAGTCTTCATGTCCTCTTCAGACTCCCAAGTGTGGTTAGCTCCCCTATGATGCTTCCACTTGACCAACACCATTTTGATCTCTTTGTTTTGGAGTTTCTTGATTTTGGTTTCCAGTATGCACTCCGGATATTCAACGAACTTTAGATGTTCGTCAAATGTCTGAATGGTCAGTACATGGTTCCCTCTCTTGCACCAGACTCTTTCTTAAGTAGCCCACGTGAAAGAACGGGTGAAGTCCTGACAGTTAGTCTGGTAAGTCCAAGTGATAGGACATATTCCCAACTCTTTCAAGTATCTGAAAGGGTCCTACAAATCGAGGAGATAGCTTTCCTCGCTTTTCAAACATTGTGACAACTTTCATTGGGGATACCTTCAAATACAACCACTCATCCTTCTGAAACTCTATCGCTTTGTGTCGTCGATCGTGGTAGTTCTTTTGTTGATCTTGTGTCGTTTTTATGTATTATATGATGAGCTGGATCTTTTCGTTTGTTTCTTGAAGTATAGCTGGCCCAGCGATAGGAGTTTCTTCTGTTTCCCTCCAACAAGTTTGATTCCTACACTTCCTTCCTTATAAAAATTCAAATGGTGCCATTTTGATGGTTGAATGGTAACTATTGTTGTAGGAGAATTCAGCCAATGGAAGGTGATCGGCCCAGTTACCACCTAAATACATGACACAGGCTCTGAGTATGTCTTCCAAAGTCAGAATAGTTCTATCTCTTTGTCCGTCAGATTGAGGTCTATAAGCAGTACTCATAGCGATACGAGTACTAAGACCGTTTTGCTGACCAGGCCAGAAGTTTGAAGTGAATCTACTATCTCGGTCAGAGACAATAGACTTAGGAACACCGTGTCTGATGAAGATTTATTTCGTATAGATTTGAGCAAGACGATCCGAGGAATAGGTTTCTCGAATCGGTATGAAATGAGCGGATTTGGTTAGTCAATAAATAATGACCCAAATGGCATCATGTTGACGACGAGTTTTGGGCAGCTTGGTTATGAAGTCCATAGTAATATGATCCCACTTCCATTCTGGGATAGGAAGAGGTTGCATACTACCATAGGGTTGATGGTGCTCTGCTTTGACTAGTAAGCAAGTTTTGCAGTTTTCCACATATTGCCCAACGTCTCTTTTCAATCCTGGCCACCAGAAATCGGCTTGCAGGTCATTGTACATTTTTGTGCTACCAGCATGAATCGAGAACTTGGATTGGTGAGCTTCTACAAGAATTACATTTTGTATATTTCCAAACATAGGAACCCATATTCTGCCGTAAATACCTTTGAGTCCGGTTCCATCATCTAGCAAAATTGGTAAACATCTTCGTTATTGATATTTTCTTCCTTTAAGGCCTGCATTTGAGTAGCCCTTACGTCATCTATGATTGTTGATGTCAGTATCGTAGAAGTCAATGCATAACAGTACGCCTTGTAGTAAGCTTTTCTGCTTAGGGCACAAGCCACTACGTAGGCTTTCCCTGGATGGTAAAGGATTTCACAATCCTAGTCTTTGATCAGCTCCATAGACCTTCTTTGTCTCATTTTCAAGGCCTTCTGACTGAATACATATTTCAAACTCTTGTGATCGGTGTAGAGCTGACACTTGGTTCCGTGTAAGTAGTGCCTCCATAATATGAGAGCGAAAGTCACAGCGATTATCTCTAGGTCATGAGTAGAGTAGTCCTTTTCTTGTGGTTTGAGCTGTCTAGAAACGTATGCTATGACATTTCCTTTATGCATCAGGCAGGGCCAAAACAGGTGCTTCACTTAGTAACTTGTTCAACTTATCAAAGGCCGTTTGTTGTTCTTCTTTCCAAAAGAAAGTTGTGTTTTTGCGAGTCAACTAGGTAAGAGGAATGGCGAATTTGGAGAAGACTTTGATGAATCGGCGGTAGTAACCAGCCAATTCCAGAAAACAGTGAATGTCACAGGCGTTGCGAGGTGATACCCAGTTCTGGATAGCCTCGATCTTTGCTGGATCAACAGGAATACCAGCACCAGATATCACGTGCCCCATGAATTGGATCTGAATTGAATGTTGAGAAGGTACAAGTTAAAAAAGAGTTTATAATTCAGTATAAGGATCATGAAATTGTTTCGAATGTTGAGAGGTACCTGCGTCAACCAAAATTCACATTTCGAGAATTTGGCATAAAGTCGCTCTTTGCGCAGCAATTCTAGCAATTCTCTCAGATGTGTTGCATGATCCTCTTTGGTCTTTGAATATATTAGATTGTCATCGATGAACACAATGACAGATTTGTCGAGCATTGGCCGGCAGACTCTATTCATGAGATCCATGAAAGTAGATGGCACATTAGTAAGACCGAACGGCATCACAAGAAGCTCGTAGTGTCTGTAACGAGTTTTGAAAGCCGTTTTTTGAATATCTTCTGGATGTAATTTAAGCTGATGATAACCCGATCGATGATCAATCTTCGAGAAGTAACTTGCGCCTTGTAACTGGTCGAAGAGATCATCAATCCGGGGCAATGGGTATTTATCTTTGATTGTAACTTTATTGAGTTCTCGGCAGTCGATGCAGATACGTAATGTGTCATCCTTCTTCTTAACAAACGGAACAGGAGCGCCCCAAGGATATGAACTTGCGTGAATAAAACCTTTGTCAAGTAGCTCCTGTAACTGGTTCATCATTTCCAACATTTCTGTTGGGGCTAAATGATACGAAGCCTTTGCTATTGGAGCAGCTCCAGGAATGAGAACGATGCTAAATTCCACTTCACGGTCAGGTGGCAATCCCGAGATGATCGTCTAGAAAGACATTTGGAAATTTAGAAACCATTGGAATGGGGGTAGGAGATTTAATTTCAGCCTTCGCATCGACAGCGTAGGCCAAACAAGCGGAACAACCCTTAGCAACGTGCTTTCGTGCCTTTGCTATTGAAATGAGGCATTAGTTGCCTTTGGGTTTGTAACCATAAATACAAATGTATCGTTCCTCAGAAGTGGTAATCTTAATCATTCTCTTCGTACAAACAATTTGGGTCTCATTATGGACAAGCTTGTCCATACCTACTATAACATCGAACAACCCGAACTCCATGGGAATTAAGTCTATGTTGATTACTACATCTTCTACCAGTAAAGTGCAATTCCTATATACTTAGTCTGCCTTAACAAACATGTTGCTACCAGTCTCAATATCAAGCACAAATTACAATGTTTAAGTACGCATATTAAGTTGACGAGCAAATGAAGTGGAGACAAAGGAACGATTGGCTCCGGAATCAAACAGTTTGTGTCCAGGAATTGAATTAACAAGGAACGTACCAGTGACCACCACAGGGTCATCTTTTGCTTCTTCAGTGGTGACCTGAAAAGCCTTTGTAGGAGCCCTTTGAGTTTGTTCTCTACGAGCTGTGGAAGCTCCAGAAGATCTTGTCGTTGATTGCTGAACACTTTGATCTCTTGGGGGTCTTAGGCATTCATTGGCAAAGTGGCCAAGACTGTGGCAGTTGTAGCACACATCGCCTTTTCGAGGACAATGCTTCCAGTGATGGCCCTTCTGCCCACAACAGAAGCAATACATATCTTGAGTTCTGCACTCTCCAGAGTGCGTCTTCCTGCATCGCCTGCAGTCCCTCATTTCAGTATTGGCCGAAAAAGCCTTTCTCCTCTTTGGCAAAGAAGATGGTTGATTTGATTGCGGAGAGAATCGTGATGATCCAGACTCCTCTTGCCTTTTTGGCGGCGACGGTTGAGTCGATACTGTAGTAGTTGATACCATGGCATACCCAGATAATAAAATAATCTGCTCCACATTTCGAGTAGCCTCCAGCAAACCAGCAAAAGTTGTATACCGAACCCCACTCATGGTTCTGCGAATTTCGTAATCTAATCCGGCATCAAACCTGGATATCTTTCTCTCTTCTGTATCGACTTCATGGGGTGCGAAAAAACTTAATCGGGTGAACTCGACGGCGTATTGTGTAACCGTCTTTGTTCATTGAGTCAAATTCAAAAATATCGCCTCTAATCGGCGTTTCTCATCGGCCGGACAGTATTGCTGAGAGAATAGTTTATTGAATTCACTCCAGGACATGTGTGACACTACCTCCATCGTCAACACATGAGTCATAGCATCCCACCACATCACTGCATCTCTTGCAAACATTGCAGTTGCAAATCTGACCATGTCTTTTCATCGCAGTCATTGATTCTAAAAGTTCTCTCTTTGGTGGTGATCCACTCCAGCGCCGTCACGGCATCTCCAGTTCCATCAAACAGCTCCGTTACTTTTGAAATCCTTAAACCTACACCCCTTTGATTTGTTAGAAGAACCAATATCATCTTGTCCCCATGTACGTGTCAATCCTATCTTAGTTCGGATGTCCATTCTAATATCATAATGTAAGTTTGACTCCAAGTCCTCGCGTACACTTCAAAACTCAAACTAATTCTCCGATACCAAACTGAGTCGTCCTCATGAATTTATGGAATAATTGATATCACCAGGATCAACACACAATACAATAATTAACATGATAATTAATATTGATGACTTAATACAGATTTAAGTAGTTCCACACAAAAGCAGGAAATGTATTTGTCTACAGTGATAAAATCTAACTATTAAAACATCATAAATTGTTTTAAAGTCATGATATCCCAGCCCCAAAGCTACATCATCCATGTACCAATTATCTTATAAGGACACCGAGATATGAAATGGATTGCATAGGAGAAAGGTCCAGCTACACCAATTCAACAGATATATCTTTTTACAAGTTGTAGTGAAAATAGGCAGTGTAAGCCTCATTGTATGTGAAAGCCATGCAGTACAAGCATGGGGTTGGCAGTTCAAAATGTTGATCGGGGATGTGTCGAACCGGACCAGGCAACGGATTGGGGTGATCAGTCCCCAACAGTGGCTTGCTATCAGCCCCAGTCCAGGTCGCATCAGATTGTGAAATAATAATCATGCAGTGTAATCATGAATAAATAGATGCACTTTCAATTGAACGTTGGCTACATGTTTGTCACATGGCAAGTACGAGTGTGCATCATAACAATGAAACATATATGAGTGCCAATTGTTGTATATTGAACAATGTGAACATGCCATTGAATATGTAAAATGTGAATGCAATAACAATAAATCTTCAAATAATAATCAATTACTCACAGTGGTTTGTACAGTGATAATTGGCTCTGAATTAATGTGTGTTAGACAACACCACAATGATCTGTCAAGTCAGTGTAATAGTGTATTAATGTCAGTATTTGCTTAAAACTTGATTCTGAATAATTATGTAAAATTGAACTAAAATTCTGATCACATTCGAATATTTGATGATCCGAAATCCGGATGGTCCGAGGTCCATCCTTAGTAGTTTATGTTTGTAACCTCATCTGAACTTCGGATGAACAGTTGATCTGAATTGGCATTATGAGTTAGTGAATTTTCAAACAATTTCCATCTGAGATTGCATGTGGTCCGAATTTGGTTGAGACCTGAACTTTGGATGAACAAATTCCGAATTCGGATGGTCTGAATTTTTGTTCATCTGGTCCGAGTTCATACTTAGACGTTTTTCTACTATTTTCTAGAATTTCAATTTGATCATTTATAATTGTTTTGAGTCTAAAAGTGCATATATGAACTTAATGTACATTTTTAACACTTTATAACTTAAAATGTAACCTAAATATACCAAATCAGTCCACTTTCTTAATTTTTCATCAATCGTCGATGAACACACACAGTAAAACAGACACTAATTCAAAATTCATACTTAGAAGTGGAATCTGAAACCCAAATTTGATATATATAACATTACTAACATTCGATGTTAACCAATCCATAATAACATACAACATGTGTTAACATTCCAATCCAGAATCTTTGATTTGGTTCATCACAAAACTGAACACAAACTTCACAAATTCGAGATATTGAGCGATTTTTACCTTCATTGGATGATTACAGTGATAATAGTTCCTTATTTTATACTTGAATCAAACTTTTAAACAGTTGATTTCTAGATTTTTGAATCATTGATGAAGAAGTCGTGGCTTTTTAGAGAGAGAGAGAGAGAGAGAGAGAGAGAAAGAGAGATGGTTGAGAGAGTAGAGAGAGAAAGTGTGATGGTGAAAATGAATGGTTATTTCCCTTTTTATTTATGTTTTGTTCTTATTTGCACATTATACCCCTCAACTTCGTATTTTCTCATTTAAACCGATTTCACTCGGTTTCTCATGGTTATGCTTGCTCAAAAGACAACAATGATAGTTTCTCATTATCGTTGCTATTTTTAAAATACTTCGATCTATGATTATTATTTATTCTTCCGATTTCGGTTCCTTGTTGTTTGCTTGCTCAAAAGACGACCATGAGGATTTTCTCCTCATTGTTTCTCATATTTAAAATTGTTAACGAAACTAAAATAATAATTCCATTAATGCATTAAATTGAGTCTTAAATAGTAAATTACAAACGATTAAAAAAAATACGGATGTTACAGTTTTCATCAAGAGGTTTGGTGAAAATGTCTGCAAGCTGTTCTTCTGTAGAAACAAAAGTTACCTCCACATTACCTTTTTGGATGTGATCCCTTATGATGTGATGTCTGACCTCGATATGCTTTGTTCTAGAGTGGAAAACTCGATTGTTGGAGATAGCTATGGCACATGTACTGTCACACAGAATAGGAGTATTCTTATATACAAGGGGAAAATCCTGAAGTTGATGCTGCGTCCACAGAATCTGTCCACAGCAGCTTCCAGCATCAATGTACCCAGCTTAAGCAGTAGAAGTAGAAACAAAATTCTGCTTCTTGCTACGCCAACTGATCAACTTTCCACCAAGGAGTTGACATCACCCTATTGTGCTCTTTCTATCTAGTCTGCAACCTGCAATTCAGAATCTGAGTAACCTATTAGTTCAAGGTTGGAGTCTTTGGGATACCAAAGACCCAAACCTGGTGTACCCTTTAGGTATCTTTAATATCCTTTCACAGCAGCTAGATGTGATTCCTTTGGATCAACTTTAAACCTTGCACATAAACAAGTAGCGAACTTAATATTTGGTCTACTAGCTGTTAAGTATAGCAAGCTCCCAATCATGCCTCTGTAAGCTGTTATTGAAACAGCTTTGCCACAGGCATCAGCAACCAACTTTAGATTAGTTGCCATTGGGGTTTTGATAGGTGAACATTGATCAAATTTAAACTTTTTTAAAACATCGAATGTATACTTTCTATGATTTATGAAAATTCCATTTGAGGTTTGTTTAACCTGTAATCCAAAAAAGAAAGTAAGTTCATCCATCATGCTCATTTCATATTTAGATTTCATGAGCAGTGAAAAGTTCTTCCATAACTGTTCATTAGTGGAACCAAAAATTATGTCATCCACATAAATTTGAACAAGCATAACATCAGTTTTCACCTTCTTTATGAAGAATGTGGTATCCACTTTTCCTCTGGAATAACCATTGCTCATAAGGAAATCAGTAAGAGTACCATACCAGGCTCCAGGGGCTTGTTTCAGACCATAGAGAGCTTTGTCAAACCTATAGACAAAGCTTGGATGTTGTTCACTTTCAAAACCTGGAGGCTGCTTGACATATACCTTTTCTTGCAGCTTACCATTCAATAAATGCACTCTTGACAACCATTTGAAATACGTTCATGCTCTTGTGGGTAGCATAAGCTAGAAACAAACGAATTGCTTCTAACTAGGCCACTGGAGAAAATGTTTCATCATAATCTATGCCACTTCTTGCCTATAGCCTTGAGCAACCAGTCTTGCCTTGTTTCTAATATCATGACCTTGCTCATCCATTTTATTTCTGAAAACCCACTTGGTGCCAATTACTATTTTACCTTTAAGAACATGAACTAACTTCCATATTTTGTTTCTCTCAAAATGATTGAGCTCTTCTTGCATGGCAGTGATCTGATTGGCATCTTTTAGTGCATATTCCACTTTCTTTGTCTTCATTAGGAACACAAAACTAGAAAACATACAAATGTTTCCTAAGCTATCTTGTATGTACCCCTTTGTTGATGTCACCAATTATTTGATCGTTAGGGTGACACCTGATCCACTTTGGATCATGTTTCAATGAAGATTCTCCTGTATCAAAGACAACAGACACCAGGTAGAGCCTGGGGATATCAATCTGAAATGCCTTATAATAGAAACTATTCAAGGGCTCAACAGCAAATGCGTACCCAAAGGCCAAGAGTGAATTTAAATCACTCAGCACCACAACCGATTCTCAATCAAAAACCCAAGTCACCTGAAAGGAGACATGGGTATTTGAAGGAGTTCACGTATTTGTATTAGAATGGTATTACCAAGTCAGTCATGGCTTGGGTTCCCCGTGAGAACAAATCTCTTTTCTTTCATGTGCAGGAGCTAACTACAGGTCTAAAAAACAAGTGGTTTGTCGACAGTGGTTGCTCTCGACACATGACTGGGGAAAGAAGTCTACTCTAAGACTTCAAGGGAGGGAACAAGGGTTTTGTATCATTTGCTGGGAACGAGGGAGGTCATATCTGTCAGGATCTAAAACTAATTAACCAAGACTAACTGATTTGAATATATCAGAGTATAAATCAATAATCTTGCTTTGAATCAAAGTTTAATTAAGAAGTTTGCGGAATAACACTTAATTATTTTAACAAAAGCTTTCAGAATAAATAGCAGATAAACACAATAAATAATCAAGACTGTTTGTATTGCTGATCTCAATGGTTACAATCACCTCTAATCTGTTTGATTAGACGAAGAACACAGACTGTTCTTAGGGTTTTACAACCTTAGAGGCTTATGAAAACTTAAACAAAAAGCAATTACAGACTCAAATATGCAGAAACTCTTATACAATAGAAAGACCTATTCTATGTATTTATATTGCTTCTTGATATGTTTCCTTGAAGAACAATGACTTCTCTGATAGTAGATATGCTGGAATCTTCGTGTAGATATCTTTTCCTGAAAATCAGCACTTTCTGTTTATGAAACTGTTGAGCAGCTTGAATCACTTGACAGCTTGAACAGAGCAGCTTGAGTTGTTTTACTCTGGCAGCTTGAACTTTTACACTGGCAGCTCGAGTTTCTTCAACTAGCAGCATGAACTTTGGTTTTACATATAAACTCTACTAACAGTTTGAGAAGTCTAACTAACAGCTTGAACCTACTTAAACTCTTTCCCAACAATCTCCCCCTAACTTAAATTCTTAATACAAGACTTTAAGTTCTATACAAAAATGGAAATAAATAAGTAAACTGTTATTTACAAACCAAGGCTTTCAAAAACTTATAACTGTGCAAGTTTCTGATCTACAGCATTCAAAAATTCTTTCTTCATCTCATCTCAATCACAAGATATCCTAACAGATTTTATCTGAAGCAACATATCTTTTGGTAAATCATAAAATTCGAGATTGAAGAATATACCAGAGCCATCTGAGAATTTGATTCTGTATGTCCTTGATTTGACAAACAGTTCAACTTGCTTGATCTTCTTCTTCACAGCATCCTCTATTTCTTTCCTTGCAGATTCAGGGTCAACAATTGATTTTAGATCTTTAATGACTGGCTTCACTTGTGGTAGAGCAGATCTAACTTGTGTCACAGACCCAATATTATGCATCCTGATAAGCTCATCTCTGGTTAACTTCTGAACCATATGCCAAAATGTATCATATTCTTCTTCTGGTCCAGATTCCCTTCTCACTATAAACTGAACTCTTAAATCACGGTTGTCCAGTGACTTGGCATACCAGTAGTTGATCAGAGGCTTTGTAAAATCATGCTGATCAATCAACTTCTCTATCTCCATGGCCTTTTGTAGTTGTTGCTCAAACAACACCCTTTTAACTTGATGTGGCATTGCTTGTGAAGGTGGCTCAGATGTAGGAATAGAAGCAACAACTGGATCAGAAGGAGCAGGGGCACTGGCAACAGCTTGAACCTGACTTGTAGCAGTTTGAGCTGGTTCTTGTGATGGTTGGACTTCTTGGGAGACTTTTGTTCTCTTTCTTTTGTCCATTTCCTTGTCATGGATGTCTTGCAGCCGTTCAGTAGTCATGGACTGAGCCATTTTCTTTGGAATGCCAGCTGAAAAGGCAAAACTGATCAGAAATCTTCTGTGCTCAGCCTTGGAGTGCCCTGTTGGCATCTTTCTCTTCTTCTCTCCTTGTTTACCCACAAACCCTTTTAGGTAATCACCTAAAGTTGCATCATCATCCATTGGGGGCTGGGTTTGTTGATCTAATTCTTTATCTTGCTCTTCTGCTAAACTTTTGGCAACTTCAGCATCAAAGGCAATCTGGGCTTCTTTGGAAGAAAATTTGTGCTTTGGAGACTCAATAAGAATGCCCTTGCCCTTGTATTTTGCAGCAGAGGATGTAGCTTGGACTGTACTTGATGGAGCTTGAACACCTTCCCTTATAACAACTTCAGTTGCTTTTGAGGAGGCAGCAGCTTGAGTTTCTAGGCTAACAGCTTGAGAAGCTGTTGGGACTGTTAGCCTAGAAGGTGAAACTGTTGAGGCTGCTTGGACTGATGGTGTTGGACCTACAACCTTTGCCCCTTGGGTTTGAATCAAACGCTCTAATTGAATGATCTTATTTCCACAAAGGGTAAACCCCTTATGGAGATAATCCATTCTCTGATTTTGAGCCATTTCTGATTGCTTTAGGGCCAGAATTTTTGCACCCTGTGCAGCAATGATGGACTTTTGGTATTCCAACATAGCTACAACACGTTTCATCTTGGGATCCGTCAAAAGCATTTGTTGCAGGCTAGCCTCAAGATCAGTAAACACCTGTGGTGCCTGTGATCTATCACTGGCATGAATACCAGAAGTAGAAACCTCTGGGCCCCTCTGTTCTTGGTTCTGGGGACTTCCAGCTTGTGTTTGCACACTTGTTGTTGCCATGGGCGTGGTCTTACTTATGTTGGCCCTGTCCTGTGCCTCTTGTGCAGAGACAGCAGTAATGCCAGCCACAGAACCCATATGAACAGTCTCTGAAGAGATGTTCACCTCCTGAGTGAGGATGGGAGTGTCCTCAATTGGTTCCCTTTGGATATTCTGTGCAGAAGGGTCCTCCTGCACAGGGATATATGGCTCTTGTCTTAGGGCTGAGGAGGAAGGAGCTCCTGGTCCCTTTTTCCTTTTATATAGAAATTTTAGTGGGGGTGGTGGCTGGTCAAAAGGATCAGAAGGGATTTGTGTATCTTGAGGAGTGGGTTGGGGTCCTGGGGGTGAAGCAGTAATGATAGGCTGAGCCTGCTCAGGACCCTCTCCTCGGTTTCTTGAGATGATGTTCATCATTGCAGAGGGCAATGGAACATCTACACTCAAAAAATTGGCACTTTGTTTTAAAAGTCTCTTTATAGAAGATAGAGAGTGCCTATGGGAAATATGTATCCTCTTATGTAAATGAGAAGTAGTGCAGGTGTGTGCAATGATTTCTGCCAAAGATCTTGGATACATTAAGAATTTCACACTCTTTAGGGAATGATGCCTTAACATCCCCTGAAAAATCATGTTTGAAAAATTGAACCGTTGGGCTGTTGAAAAGCACACTAAGGCAGTGGCAATGTTAGAAGAAAATTCTGACCAACCAGTTCTTTTGGAGCTCATACACTGCTGAATAATATGTACAAGATATTTCCATTTAGGAGCTAAATGTGCCTTCAAGAAAGTAAATGAATCAGCAGGACCCCTATATCCAATATGGTAAAGACCAGTATGTAAAGAATCAAGGGTTAGGTCTGTTATACCTGTGGCATCTTGAAGATGCAGATGGTGCCGAATGGATTCCTCAGTGATGGTGATGGGAGTTCCATCAATTTTGGATATTATAGAGGGAATACCATTGATGGTTTGAATAGTGGCACGGTTCCAGAACTGTTCGATATGCGATATGTATATGGTGGGATTTATATTTAGGGCATGGTGGATGTGGGAGTGGCGTAGGAAATCCATCATATCATGGAATGGCTGAAGTTCAGAGTGTTTGAGAGAGTATGGAAGGCAGTTGTGTTCTTTGAGAAACTCCATTGAAGATCAAACGAAGGGTTTAGGGTTTGCAAAGAAGAGTGTGTGAATCGTTCAGAGGAAGAAGAAAGGTCGTGGAAGAAAATTTTGTAACTGGTAGTTACAACTGAACGAAACCGGGACCTTTAAAGGTTTTGAAAGAGGTTGGGTCCCGCGCACACACATTTAAAATTACCAAAATACCCTGCACACTTGGACGGATCAAGTGAATAACTAACAGTCCGAGAAAATGAACTAGCAGCTTGAGAAAATACTCAAGCTGTTAGTAGAAACTTATGCATCTTTTAATGAAACAGTGACTCCCCCTTAACAAAGCATAGAAATTAGATAATAATGAAAACAAATTAATCCATATTTACCATACCAATATTTGATACTAGGAAAGTGAACCTTCCTACATTAAAAGGTTTAGTAAATAGATCAGCTAACTGATCATCAGTATGTATTTTGGTAACGTGGATTAACTTCTTTTCATTATAATCCCTTATAAAGTGAAATCTGATATCTATATGCTTTGTTTTTGGGAATTTCACTGGGTTTTGCACAATGCTGATTGCACTTGAATTGTCAATGTAGATAGGAGTGGATAAGAAATTCATACCATATTCTCTCAGCTGATTTTGAATCCACATTACCTGGGAGCAGCAGCTTGCAGCTGCTACATATTCTGCCTCAGTGGATGATGTGGACATAGTTGTCTGCTTTTTGCATTGCCAAGAGACCAGTCTTGCTCCTAAGTATTGACATCCACCAGTTGTGGATTTTTTGTCAATGTTGCAACCACCATAGTCACTGTCAGAATAAGCAGTTAGTTCAAGGGGAGAGTCTTTAGGATACCATAGACCTAAGTGTGGTTGGCCTTTGAGATATCTAAAGATTCTCTTAACAGTAACCAAGTGAGAATCCTTTGGAGAGCATTGAAACCTAGCACACACACAGACAGCAAACATTATTTCCGGTCTAGAAGATGTTACATACATGAGTGATCCTATGAGAGATCTGTATAAATGTATGTCTACATCTATGCCATCTTTGTCTGTATGAAGTTGCTTGTGAGGATCCATTGGAGTGCTTGCAACCTTTGTGTCTTGATACCCAAACTTTTCTAGTATGTCTTTCACATCTAATGGTTCATTAACAAGTGATTCTTCCTTCCACAGTGAAAACACCTTTTGACTGTTTGAATTGGAGATCCAGATCTATTTGACAATTTCTGGTTCTTGTTCCTCTGATTTCCCCTTACCTGCTGTTATTTGGGAAACTTTTGCACACCATGCTTTTGGCATGTGCAGACTAGAACATTTTTACCCCTTTTATTATTCTTTGAAGAAGATGCAGTGTTACAGTTAGAATGTACAGAAACTTGTGGAGCAGCATTGCAAACACTCATCTTCTCTTTTCCTTTCTTATTGGGGGCTTGGATCTCTATGGGTGCACTCATTGTTTTATGTGGCTTCTTAGCTGTTGTGCACTCACACTCTGTGTTTTGAATCTGATCTTCTTTAGATTCAGGGCTGGTATCAAGGATAGGATCTACAGTAGTCATAGACTCATCTAATGGTTCATTAACAAGTCTATCAGCAACTTCACTCATTGGATGAGTGTACTTATTGTTGTATGGAGGTGGAGTAGCCCTGTATCCTATGCCTTCTTTGGGATTAACCTGAGATTTTACCCTATCTTTAAATTGAACTTCCATTAGGTGTTCCAGCTTTTGATTTGCCAACTTGAAGTTACCTAGATCTATGTTAACAGATTCTAGTTTCTTATTAGCCTCTAACACCTTTTGTTCAGTCTCTTCTACCTTTTTATTTAGGGATTCTATTTTCTTATTTAGTTCCTTTTTCTCCCACTCATGATATGTTCTATCATGTCCCATTTGAATCTCATTATCCTTATAGTCATTGATCTGTTTTTCAAGATCTTCTATGGCTTGCATGTATTCATATCTCCTTTCTCCCATCTTAGCTAGAGTTTTGCACATGCTCTCATCATGATCTCTGAATTTTTTAACCATATTCTTGCATGATTGAGAGCAGAGTTTAGAATTTACCTCAGCTGGTAGTTCAGTGGAAGAGACAGTGGATGTTTCTGCCATCAGAGCTTGATTCTGAAACTCTTCCTCTGTCTGATCACTCCAATCAAACACATTGTCTTCTTGGGAGACATGTGCTGTTGATGATGATGTCTGATTGGGCTGTGGAGTCCTTGATGACTGTTGTCCTTGAGATCTACATTCCCTGGCAAAGTGTCCAAGCTTATGACACTTGTAGCACTCAACTTTGGTCTTATCAAAGGCTGGTTTGCCTTCTGTTTTAGCTTGAAAGTTGGTCCTTCCAGTTCTTTTAAGAAACCTTTTGGCCCTCATGGTCAGCATTGCATGTTTCCACTTTAAGTCCATCTCTTCAAGATCATCTGGATGAATTTGTTCTAAATCTTCAGTATTTAGAGCAAACAGTCCATCATTGGCAACAAAAGCTTCATAGTGAGCTTCAGAAGAATTGCTATCACCACCTGAAAAGGAATCACTGCTATTAGATTTTTCAGAAGACAAAAGAGCAGTATTATGATTATAAGAAAAAGATTTCTTTTTAGTATCAATCTCAATCTCAAACACTCTCAGACTGTTGTACAGATCATCCAATTCTATTTCATCAAGAGCGTCTTTTGTTCTCCATTGGGCAACATAAACTTTCCATTCTTCTCCAAGAGATCTGAGAAACTTTCTGTTGACTTCATCTTGATCCAGGCTGACTTTTGCACTTTCCAGTTCACTTATCAGTTTGTTGAACCTGTCAAAGATTTGAGTAAGGTTTTCATTCTTGCCACCAGAAAAGTTCTCATACTGCTGTTTCAAAAGATCCTTTTGATTTCTCTTGGTACTGGCATTACCAGCAAATCTTTTCTCTAAAGCATTCCAAAGAGAATGAGCAGTATAAAACTTTTTGAACGGATGTTGATAAGCATTAGGAATGGCTATTTGTAAAAGTGTAAGAGCTTTCACTTCATTCATTCTAGCCTTCCTTTCAAGTTCAGTTTTTGGAGGGGTTTTGACTGGTTTTCCATCATCATCAAGTTCTGGATCAACTACAGGAGGAAATTCAACAGGTTCCCATATGGCATAGTCAATAATTTGGATATTCTGTTGAATCCTGAGTTTCCACATCTCAAACTCAGTGGGCTTGAGCATAGGCACTTTGAGTCCTTGCCCAGATCCACTGCTGCTATATTTAAATTCCATTGCAAAAAGATTAAAATTTTAAAAGAAAGTTTTCGACTTTGAAAAACAAAGAACGACCTGTGTCTCTGATACCACTTGTCAGGATCTAAAACTAATCAACCAAGACTAACTGATTTGAATATATCAGAGTATAAATCAATAATCTTGCTTTGAATCAAAGTTTAATTAAGAAGTTTGCGGAATAACACTTAATTATTTTAACAAAAGCATTCAGAATAAATAGCGGATAAACACAATAAATAATCAAGACTGTTTGTATTGCTGATCTCAATGGTTACAATCACCTCTAATCTGTTTGATTAGACGAAGAACACAGACTGTTCTTAGGGTTTTACAACCTTAGAGGCTTATGAAAACTTAAACAAAAAGAAATTACAGACTCAAATATGCAGAAACTCTTATACAATAGAAAGACATATTCTATGTATTTATATTGCTTCTTGATATGTTTCCTTGAAGAACTATGGCTTCTCTGATAGTAGATATGCTGGAATCTTCGTGTAGATATCTTTTCCTGAAAATCAGCACTTTCTGTTTATGAAACTGTTGAGCAGCTTGAATCACTTGACAGCTTGAACAGAGCAGCTTGAGTTGTTTTACTCTGGCAGCTTGAACTTTTACACTGGCAGCTCGAGTTTCTTCAACTAGCAGCATGAACTTTGGATTTACATATAAACTCTACTAACAGTTTGAGAAGTCTAACTAACAGCTTGAACCTACTTAAACTATTTCCCAACAATATCACTGGAACTGTGGTGGTCACTAATGGGAACAACGGTTTTGTATCATTAGTGTATCTCAGATCTGTGATAAAAAGAATTCAATAATTTTTACTGAAACTGAGGCGTTAGTGCTGAAACCGGGATTTAAAGTACCTGAAGAGTGGATAATGATGAGAGCCCCAAGGAAGAATGTCAACATATTAGATTCGTCGATGGGAAAAATCTGTCTTCTATCCAAAGCTTCAGAGTCCGAATCCATCTTATGGCACAGACGCATGGCACACTTGCACCTAAGGAAAATGAATTACATCACTAAACATGGTCAGGTCCAAGGTGTCCCACTGAAGAGTTTCAGTTCGATGAAAAGTGTGTACTGTGGAAGAAAGGCAAACAACACAAGAAGTCACTCAAGTCAAAGACTCAGAACTCGATAGCTTCCACCTTCGATTAGCTGCATATGGATCTCTTCGGTCCTATCAACAAAAGGAGCATAGGTGGTAGTTGGTATTGTTTAGTTATCACTGATGATTACTCACATTATTCTTGGGTTTTCTTTTTAGGTACAAAGGACGAAACAGCTGGAAAGTTGATTGGGTTCTTAGACCAAGTTGAAAACTCCTACGGGACGAGGGTAAAACGTATCAGGAGTGATAATGGAACCGAATTTAAAAACACAGTAATTGGTGTATATTGCCTATCTAAAGGCATAGTGCATCAATTTAATGCACCTTATGAGCCACAACAAAATGGGGTGACTGAACAAAAAACAGGACTTTGATTGAGGCAGCAAGGACAATGCTCTCGGATTCAAAGCTTCCTACCATGTTTTGGGGGGAGGCAGTGAATACCGCGTGTCATAGTTTAAACCGGGTCCTTACTGTCAAATCCCTGAACAAAACCTATTATGATGTTCTGAATAAAAGACCACCTAATTTAACTGGCTTTGAACCAATTGGGGTACAGTGTACTTTACTGAAAACAAAACATCAACCTAAGTTTGCTGAAAAAGCTGACGAAGGATACTTCCTAGGTTATATGCCTAACTCAACAAACAAAAGGGTTTTCAACAAAACAAACGGTACGGTAGAAATTGTGTTTAACATAGATTTAAAGAGTTATTCACATCAACGCCAAACTGGTCCGGAATGGTTATTTGATTATGACTCATTGTTTGAATCATTTAACATACCTTTTAGTGGAAATGCAGGTATAGTGGAGAATGACTTTTCATCATTAAATCAGAATGACGACTATCAAAGTTTTTTAAAGTCAAGCATTCCATCAACTTCTGGGCCTACAACGACCGAAGATGGGTCTCCAACAGAGAATGAACCTGAATTACCTACAAATGAGAATCAGACAAATACTTCTAACTCTGAGGACAGTGATCATGAAGAAGAGAATGTACAGTCTGAGGTCTTACCCCCGGTAGGTGAAATAGGATCAAACCTAGGAGAGAATCTTCAAGTCGATGAGATTGAGACATCGATAATAAACAAGGACCATCCGATTGAGAGTATCATAGGGAATCCGAACACCGGTGTGAGAACTAGGAGTAGTAGTATGAATAATAACACGGTGTTGTTATCGATGATCAATGACTCTGAGGCGTATCACACATGTCTATACTCATGCTTTATCTCGCAAGTAGAGCCGAAGAATGTGCAAATGGCACTGAAAGACAACTCTTGGGTTGAAGCCATGCAAAAAGAACTATCACGGTTCAGAAAACTTGAAGTGTGGGAGTTAGTGTCGTTACCTCGAGGAGAAGTTGCAATAGGGACCAAATGGGTCTTTAAGTGCAAAAGAGATGATTGGGTTATAGTTACTCGTAACAAGGCAAGACTTGTCATGAAAGGATTCAAGCAAGAAGACGGAATTGATTACAATGAATTGTTTGCACCAGTGGCGAGGCTCAAGACAATTCGTCTGTTTCTGGCCTTTGCGTCCTTCAAAGAGTTTAAGGTCTATCAACTTGACATAAAGAGTGAATTCCTCTGTGGCAAGGTGAAGGAATTGGTGTACGTCGAGCAGCCGCCTGGGTTTACTGATCCAAAATATTCCGACAGAGTATATCGACTCGATAAGGCTCTGTATGGATTGCATCAGGAACCAAGGGCGTGGTATAAGACGCTGTCAACTCATCTTTTGGACAACGGGTTTGAAAGAGGGAGAATTGAGAGTACACTGTTCATGAAGAGAAAAGGAGAAGACTTTATCTTGGTACAAGTGTACGTGGATGACATCATTTTCGGGTCGTCAAACTAACAGATGTGCAAAGACTTCGAAAAGGTCATGAAGTCAAAGTTTGAGATTAGTGCTATGGGAGAGCTGAACTTCTTTCTGGGTTTGCAAGTTGAACAAAGGAAAGAGGGCACGCTTATCCATCAGACGAAGTGTGTCTACGACATTCTGAAGCGCTTTGGGATGGAAGGAACAAAGCTGACTGCTCACTTTAGTACTCCGATTAAAGTAAATCACAATCTCGGACCGGGTACAGATAGTGATACTGATGTGGATACGACATTATATCGGGCCATGATCGGGTCACTCATGTATTTAACTTCTTCTAGACCTGACATTATGTTTGCTGTATGTATTTGTGCTAGGTTTCATGCAAATCCTAGAGAAATGCATATGAAAGCCTTGAAGCGGATTCTATGATACCTGAAGTCGAAACCGAAGCTGGGACATCGGTATCATGTTTATGGAGATCTAGATTTGGAGGCATATACAGATTCTGATTACGGTGGATGCAGCTTGAACCGGAAATCAACGACTGGAGGTTGTTAGTTCCTTGGAGGGAGGCCCGTATCCTGGCAATCCAAGAAACAAACTTCTGTAGCCGTATCAACGTGTGAGGCCACATACGTAGCTGCGGGTAGTTGTTGTTCACAGGTTTTGTGGATACAACAACAATTGCGGGATTACGGTTTGACTTACACTCATACTCCCATTAGGATAGATAATCAATATACAATTGCTATAGCTAATAATCCAATTAAACACAGTAAAACAAAGCACATAGACATAAGACATCATTTCATATGTGATTGTGCTGAAAAGAATTTGATAAAACTGGTAAAAGTTGAACGGAAGACAATGCAGACTTATTCACTAAAGCATTTGATAAGTCACGCTTTGAGTTGTTAGTTCAACTAAATTGTATGTGTAATCCATACTAACTTGACCTTAATAGTTTTTCTTTCTTTTTAATAGTAAGTTAGTAGCTTAGTAGATTTTCTTTCCTGATATAGTAAGTTAGTAGGTTAGATTATTCGATAATCTTAAAAATAAAAAAAATAAAAAAAAAAGATTCGATAATTTTCAAATTGACGAAAATTAGCACAGTCTAAACAAACTCTAAGTGTTATGCTTTCACACATAATGCACCATAAATTCTAAGTGAAATACACTTTCTTGTCTAATGTGTTGGTAAGGCATAATACATGAAGGAAATCCTAACAACTAATAAAATAATCAAGAAAATGTCATATATGTAAGTAACTTAGATGTATGACTAAATTGTCTTCATTTCTATGTTAGAGACATACCGACAATGATTGTACATGAGGTATGCAAATTTATCCGGGGGTTGTATAGCAACATCAAAATACATCATAAGCAAAGAAAAGAAAACATTTTGAGAAGAAAAGGGAGTCAAAACAAGTCGATTTGTTGAACGTAAGTACAGACCTGTCACCTCTGTTTTGACTCAAGATAGCAAGATAAGTCGCCTTGTTGTACGTAAGTACATACCTGTCACCGCTGTCTTGCTAACTTAAAAGGAACTCTAAGACAAACTAAGACACTCTGTTGTATGTAAATACAGAAATGTGTCCGACGTTTGCCTTATAAAGAAAATTTGCAATATCGAAAAGTTATAATCATTGTGTGTCTGCCTTGATCATAGAAGTATATCTAAGTATGGGACACGTAAGGTAGTTTCTTGAAAAATAAAAATCCAAAGGAATTTCCAAAGTGTTAAATGTTTAAAGGGAAAACCATGCCGACAATTACCTTGAAATGTATATCACGACAAACAACCAAAGGAATAAAAAATTCCTATGTGTAAAAGTGAAATACTAAAAGTGCGTTTGACCTCGCTATCTGATTGAACCTTCTTTGACTTTTTTGCAAAAATATTCTGTTAGTATAAGTTGTAAACTTTTTAAAGTACTTTTGAGTATTTTTAATTTTCGTTTACTTTATTTTAATTTTACTTTACGTAGGATAAAGGTCAAAGTTATTAGGATGCATTTTTGGTTGAAGAAACAAATATTGCGTGAAAATCTGTTGCTTAGTGTGAATGTTTTTGCAAAGTTGGAAAAATTCGGTTACATGAAAAGGTTTAAAAAGTTTGATTTTATTCAAAAATTTTCAAAATTTGCATCTAAGTTCGAAATCCAGACAAATTCGAAGTTACCTTCGAACTTGCTGGAAGTTCGAACTTAAGCTAATTTCAAAGGTGGTTGATATAAATAAGTCACCAGTACTTCATTTTGTCATCTACTCTCGAATTTAATATCTCGAACTTGTCAGGGCGATCTCGAACATATCCTCGAACTTCTCGGATATTCGAATTTCTCACTATTTCTTGAAGTTTTCTACTGTGTCTCGAACCTTTCCACATACTTAGGCATATTAAACAAACAATATCTAAGTAAGTGTGGAGATTGGGGAGTTCTGATGCTTAAGCAACATTACTTAGATTAGAACCTAATAGGAGTTGATTACACGGTTAATAAAGTCAAATGGGGTTAAAATCATGGTTTTTAAGTTGAAAGTGACCGACTTCGAATTTGTTCTTCAGGTTCGAACTTGTTGAAATATCTGTAAGTTCGAAGTCAGTCATGTTCGAATGGTTGTTTCGAATTCAATTAAGTTCGAATGGTTTTTAAAAGTCTCGAATTTGTCTAAGTTCGAATCTGTAAGACTTCTAACTTAGTCAAGTTCGATGTTATGCGAGTTCGAATATAAAAAAATTTAATTTGTTATGAATCACTAACAATTTAATCATTTTTTGATGAAGATATGGGAGACCATGCCTTCTATAATAAGCATAATATGGTAATGGCTGTAGATCTTCAATTACCGGAGGCTCAACCCTACCGTCAAATGATAGAGTTTCTGACGCATTCCCGAGTATCATTTGCGCTGACACATAATCTGCTAGTCATTTTAACTTATGAGAGGCAGTTCTGGGATCACCTTCAGGTGGATTGCTCCGTTACCCATACTGTGTTACGTACAAGAGTAGGCGGTCAACCAATTGTAGTTTCTTCGAACATGTTGACGCAAATCCTGCAGTTGGGCACAGAAGACCAAGAGGCAGGCCCTATAGATTTCCGAATGCCCATAAGGCAAGCGGCCTTTTTGAGAATGGGTTATGCACAGGACATAACTAAGGCGTCCTACGTCAAAAGTGGGCTAAGTGGACAATGGAGGTATCTGGTCCATGTAATAATGGTGTGCTTCGCACCGTAGAAAGCAGGTTTTGACACGATGTTGTCAAAATTGCAGTTTGCGTTGATTGCCCTGGTCTACAACAAAAAGTTTAGCTTTTCGGAAATGTTTTTCGGGGAGTTTGTTCACCAGATTACTGCTCCAGCCAGAGAACGATTGTTGTTGTATCCCCGATTCATAATGATTATTATCCGACACTTTTTGCCGAATCTGCCACCACAACTTGATACTGAAACTGTCGGGGCATCATGTTCGGCACCACAATTTGACCAACGAGAACAAACGTTGGTGGAAATCTGGGCACAAGGAGCAGCATCGGAGGAACATATACTTGAACAGTTGGTTCAAGACATTTTGGAACCTCCAACTGATGTAGATGACATTTTCAGGCAGATAGATGAATATCAACCTCCTTTGCCGAGTCTGTAGTCACCAAAGGTCATGCTGAAGGAGAAGAAGCTAGGGAACAGGCTGAGGGTCAAGTCGAGACCGCCTCTGAGTCTGAATTTGAATCAAGTTCTGAGGAGACAGAAGCTGCAGATCCGGCTATTACCATTGGCAGATATGGATCTAGAGTGGTCGTTAGCCGAAGGAAGATGACAAGTCCCGTAATTCGCGACAAAGAGGCCGAAGATTCTGATTTTGATTAAGAAGAAGAAGCTCTAGTTGCCACTAGGCATAGAGCAAAAATGCATCGCTTCATGCTGGGAGCTCCATCTGCTTCAGCTATTCAATCTAAGTCAACTGCTGCTCCATCTACATCAACCGCCGCTCCATCCACATCCGCCTCGACTCTAATCATTGAAAATCAGCAGTTTTTAAAGTTGATGATCAAAGTGGACTTCCAAACAGTCCAAATTTTCCAACTATCTCACGCAGTAAAAGAGTTGCAACAGCATAATGCAAGTTTAGATCAAGTGAATGCCAAGTTACAAACAACTATGGCAGATCCACAAAAAGTGCTGAGAACTCAACAATCCCAGATCCTGTCACTGCAAGCAACTTGTGAAACATCTACAAGCTCAGGGGGAGAGCAGTTGTCGGGACGATGAATTAAAGAGAATGCGTAGTGGTGATGAAGAAGGCGATGATCCCGGCATGCAGAAAGAAAGTGAGCTAGCAGATCTTTCTCAAAAGACTGCTCAGCAAGCAAATATTCAGGGGGAGCCGGGTTCTTCGGGTATAGGAGTAGGTGAAGGTGAAGAAAAAGGCAAGGCTCCAGAGGCGTCAGAGCTATATGATAAGGAAATAATTGGAGCCTTAGCCGATATTCAAGATGAAGAAGTGATGTTTGATTTTGAGGATGAAATAGAAGACCTTAAGGAAGGGGAGTTCATTCCAGAAGACGTTGTAGATTGGAGATCTGATGACGAGGTTTTGGTTGATGAAGAAGATGAAGCCGATGAGATCATCATTCAACAACACCCTATCACAGATACATACACTACGACAGAACATAACATGATAGACATCAATGTGTTTAGGAGGCTCTAAATGTTGAATCATAAAGTGAGGAGCCTGATAGGGAACACACAAATGAAGAGAAAAGAAAGTTGTGGTTTAGGAAGGAAGAAAAAAGGTCTGAGTTAGTTGTGAAGAAGAAGATAAGATTGCCTTGTCCAGGAAAGTTGTCTGGAGGCATTCTCAGCTGTTTTTTCGATAGAGAGCAACAAGTTTTTGTGCTAAAGAGACGAGATGGGTTGCAGTTGCTGAAGAGAACGTTGAAAGTCTTTAATACACTGCCATAATGCGAAGTCAAAGAGCTGGCGTGGATGAATCTGATAAACTTAGGAGATGACCAATAAGCTGAAGTGATAGCGAGAATTATCAGAAGAGAAGGTTGATTTGGAAGGTTTGAGAAGATTAAGTAAAGGGAAGGAATGAGGATTATGGATGAATCAAGAATAGATCCATTGACTGGAAAACCTTGGATGAAGATATTCTACAAACCAGTTTGATGCTTAAGGAAGGTTCCGTTGAAGACAATGCCACAGGACTTTCTTGCAAACATGAAGTGGTGGTTTGTCGACAACGAAATAGCTGAGGCGGTAATCGAGGGCCATGAAGACAAAGTTATTTTGAAAGTATATGACCCTCTACATCTTGTAAACCTATCTAAGAGCGACCTACAGAAACTTCATGAACAACCTATCTATTTCCACGAAGGTTGGAGATCGGAATGCAGGAAGTACCAAAAGGTAGTCAAGGTTTGTATGCTGGTAGCATTCTGAATAGGCCTAGTACTTAGACTAATTGAATATCTAGTTAGAAGTTATCGTCAAGGGGGAGTCTGTTAGTGCATCCTGTGTGACGATATGTAACATCCACGGATTCAATTTGATGTATTTTGACTAATTAAGTGGAAAATTTATATTTAAAGTTGAATTTGGGTGATTATTATGTATTTGGATATTTAGCAAAGTTTGTTGTTATTTTTAAGAAAATTGAACTCAGAAACAATTTTATGGATTATTATGAATTTAAAAGTTAATTATGATAAATCTAAGATTAAATCAGTATTTTATGGAACCGGTTAAGTCGAGTGGTGAAATGTGCAAAAATGACGAAAGTAGTATATAAAGGGCAATAGGCTTCATTTTCTAGTTTACACTCTCTCTCTACTCTATCTCTCTAGAAATTTTCTCTCTACATCTCTCTAAGATAAATCACAAACCGACCGTCGGATTTTCGAGAATTATACGTCATCGGAAAGGTATCGAGGAGTACAACAGTAATCTACAAACGGATTTCAGATTTCGTGCGAATTGAGGTAAGAATCGATCCTTTTTAAGTTATGGTTTCGGTTTTGAAGAACAAGAATCTCGAATCTATCATTTTATGCAAATTTATGTTTGTTTTGCTTGAAATGTTGCTGGATTATGATACTATATGCATAGTAGAATCGAATATATGCATCATACATGATATAACACTGATTTTAGGCCTTAGAAATGAAGGATTTAAGTTAAAATGATGAACAGACTCGAATATGTCAAGAACAGAGTCGAAATGTAAGAACAGACTCGAGTTTGGTGCTAGATTCGAAGGTGTACCATCAGATTCTAAGGGGGGTTCGAATCTGATGATAGACTCGAAGGGTATGGCTTCGAATCTGACATTAGATTCGAAGATGAGTTCGAATCTGATGGGGGGAATTCGAATCTGATGCTTGATTTCGAATCTAACCCATTAAATTCGAGTTTAATGCCTAAAATTGAGAATACTACTCCCTAGACTTGTGTATTTTGAATGAAACTCATAAACAACACATAAAATGTCATGAGTTATATAAAGGTCAATATATGAACATGAAATGGGTTCAAACTTAGTTGTAATTCGAATATTGGATATAGACCCGAAACGGGGAAAATATCGTCAAATTTACGAAACTTGATTATTATGGAATTAAATGGATAATGATACGAGGAATTGTTGTAATTGATAATAACAGGTCCCTTGTGGTGTTGTTTAACCCACAGTGGGGTACTTGGTGGATCCGGTTGAAAGCCCGAAGAGAGAAAATATCGGTTTAAAGATAATACGCACCCACTGTGAGTACAGTAGATTTCGCATGATTATATCTGATTTATGTTAAGCTTTGCCTGCTGAGACCTGTTGTTTCACTTGTTTGGTTGGATTTCTACTAACTTGCGTAGATTTAGATGCACATTCTTACTTGTTGCATGTCCGTTCGATTGTTGTGCATCTAGTGATGGACCGGTGGGTCGCATCGATTACTCTGATGTTACTGCGCTATATGACGCTGGAGCTGATCCCTCCAGGTCCGGTAGGCAGTATGTCATCCCCGATCGTTCGTTTGTCTCAGATGGTATGTGTAAATGCCGAGCCTTGGGCTCGAAGGGGCTGCGGCTCTGGTCCGTACTTGGTGTACGAAGAGAGTATACGACGTTTGTCGTCGGGGTTACTCTTGGGCTTCATAAATATTTATAATATGCGCAATCTTTGTATTCACTAAGCATTCGCTTACGTTTTAGTTGTTGTATTTTTACAGGAAAGGGGAAATCTACTGCTGGACCTTCTAGTTAGGTCGATTTGGAAGATTTGGAAGATATCTGCTATTTAATTGGTAATTATGTTGTGGGACAATGTTGTATTATATTCTGGATGATTGTAATAAATGTATGGGTGTGTAGACTTAGACTTGGTACCTGATAGCACCGTAGGGTGTTTAACACTTGTTGCACCACTTTATTTATGTTTTAATGCTTCCGCACTTAATTTAGGTTATCAGATCATTATGTTATTGTATGTTGGTGATTAATCCTGGGTGTATTGTAATTGGTGGTTGTTGTGGCAAGGGTGTCACACGAGATGGTATCAGAGCAGTAGTTTGAGATTCAAGTGTCCGTGAGGTCTTGATCTCAAACATTAGGTGATGATATGTAGTGATGTTAAGTAATGATCTGAACTAAGATAGGTTATGATCTAGTAATTATAAGAAATTGACTATCATACGGGACAAATGAATGGTGTCTTTAAATTTATGACATGTTGCTAAATAAGTTATATGTTTCATATTTCAGAACATGTCTGGAGGAGGAATGACACCTGAAGAGACGAGAGAAATGATGCTAGCCATGATGGCTGAGCAAAGAGAGATGATTCAAGAGCAGTTTCGGGCTCGATATGAGGCCGAAACTAAGCGAAGGGAAGATAAAAGGAAGAACAAAGAAAAAGAAAGAGAAGGAATTAATGAGGAACAAGATGACAACACTGGGTCATCTAATAAGCCCAGGGGTTGTCGGTTTAAGGATTTTAAAGGAAATGGAGCTGTAGAGTTTAACGGTTTAGGGGATGCTGTTGCTGCACTGGAATGGATAACAGCAACTGAGCGAACATTCCGAATCAGCGACTGTGCTGAGAAGGACATGGTTCGTTATGCAACTGCTATGTTCACGAATGATGCAATCATGTGGTGGAATGCCATGGTGAACGCTTTGACATTAGAGAAAGTTTCGGTTATGACTTGGGCTGAGTTCAAGGACTTATTCACTCAGCAATACTGTCCGATTGATGAGCGTCGGAGATTAGAGGCAAGGTTTATGGCGCTGGTACAGGGGACGAAGACGGTGTCCCAATATGCTGTGGAGTTCACGAGGTTAAGTCTGTTCGCACCTCATCAGGTGGACACCGAAGAAAGGAAAGTGACCAGGTTCGAGGCTGGTCTTGACATTGAGATTAGGAGGGTCATGAGCAATGTTCGTTACCCTACATTTGCTGGCTTACTTGAGGCTGCCAGAAATGTAGAGCAGATTTTGATTATGTCGGGCTACTCTGTTGGGTCTGCTGCTGCTTCCACCAATCCGACACAGCCGTCACCGCCGAAGCGCCAAAGGGAGGGAGGATACTCGGGATCTTCCCGGTCTTCACAATACTCGTCACAGCAGTCTTTTCGCCGACCATCTGGTTCTTCTGATCGCGGTCGTGCTCGTGCATACTCTATCAACACCGAACCACAATACTGCAACAAATGTCACCTGGAGCATTTTGGCAAATGCCCTAACGGACGTGCTTGTTTTTGCTGTGGGGAGCAGGGACATTTTCAGAATGACTGCCCAAGGAAGGGTGATGCTTGCTATAAGTGTGGGGTGTGGGGTCACTATAGCAGGAATTGTAGAAAGAATGCTCCAACGGCTGCTGTCCCATCATCAACACGCTCATCTGGAGGTTCGAGTGGTGGTTCAGTTAACCACCGGGGTCAGTCTCAAAGGGCACCTGCTCGTGCTTTCCAGATAACTGCAGAGGAGGCAAGGGAAAATCCGGAGGTCGTCACGGGTACGTTCATAGTTAATTCTATGCCTGCACGAGTTTTATTTGATTCGGGTGCCAATAGGTCGTTTGTTTCTACTATGTTTGCACAAAGAATTGCCATGCCACTATCTAGATTATCTGCTGTTCTTGATATAGAAACTGCTAGCAACACTCTTGTAAAAGTAGATCATGTCTACCGTAACTGCACGTTAGTAATTGAAGATGTAGTCTTCAATTTGGACTTGATACCGATAGAATTCAGTGAGTTTGATGTCATAGTCGGGATGGACTGGTTGATCGAGAATGAAGCCCACATAGTGTGTAAGAGCCGAATGATAAAGATAACTACCCCGGAGGGGCGTGAGATATGTATATATGGGGATAGGAGAAGCGGGGATCTGTGTTTGCTTACTATTGCAAAAGCTCGAAAGCTTGTTGCAAAGGGGTGTGATGCGTACTTAGCATATGCGATTGATGCTAAGGCAGAGAAGAGAACTTTGGCCGATGTGCCGGTTGTTTCACAATTCCCGGATGTGTTTCCGGAAGACTTGTCTGGCGTGCCGCCTGAGAGACAAGTTGAGTTTCGAATTGATCTGATCCCCGGAGCTGCACCGGTAGCTCGTTCTCCTTATCGTCTTGCCCCAACCGAGATGAAAGAAATGATGACACAACTTCAGGAATTGTTGGACAAGGGCTTCATTCGGCCGAGTTCATCGCCGTGGGGAGCCCCGGTGCTATTTGTGAAGAAGAAAGATGGCACGATGAGGATGTGCATAGATTATCGGGAACTGAACAAGTTGACGATTAAGAACAAGTATCCTCTGCCGAGGATAGACGACTTGTTTGATCAGTTACATGGCGCTTGTGTATTTTCTAAGATTGATCTGAGATCGGGGTACCATCAACTGAAAGTTCGAGAAGAGGATGTGCCTAAGACAGCATTTAGGACACGTTATGGGCATTACGAGTTCTTGGTTATGCCTTTTGGATTAACCAATGCCCCGGCTGTCTTTATGGACTTGATGAATAGGGTTTGTAGACCGATGTTGGATAAGTCGGTGATAGTGTTTATTGATGATATACTGGTATATTCTAAGTCTGAAGCAGAACATGCTGAACATCTGAGAGAACTGTTGGAGTTGTTAAGAAAAGAAAGGTTGTACGCCAAGTTCTCAAAGTGCGAGTTTTGGCTACAACAGATACAGTTTCTAGGACATGTTATATCTGGAGCTGGGATTTCGGTTGATCCAGCTAAAGTTGAGGCTATAAGAAATTGGGAACCGCCACAATCAGCTACGGAAATAAGGAGTTTTCTTGGGTTGGCGGGATATTATAGGAGGTTTATAAAGGACTTTTCAAAGATTGCAGTTCCGCTGACGGCATTAACGAAGAAGAATGCGCCTTTTGTTTGGGAGACCGTGCAGCAAGAGGCGTTTGAAGTTTTGAAGAAAACTTTGAGTGAAGCGCCGATACTTGCCTTACCTGAGGGCAATGATGACTTTGTGGTGTATACCGATGCTTCGAGGTTAGGGTTAGGCGCTGTACTGATGCAGCGGGGGAAAGTAATTGCATATGCTTCAAGGCAGTTGAAGCAGCATGAGAAGAACTACTCAACTCATGATCTCGAGTTGACTGCAGTAACATTCGCATTAAAGTTATGGAGGCATTATCTCTACGGGACTAAGTGCCAATTATACACGGACCATAAGAGTTTAAAGTACATTTTTAGCCAGAAGGAACTCAATATGAGGCAGAGACGATCAATGGAACTAATAAAAGATTACGATTGTGAAATTCTTTATCACCCCGGAAAGGCTAATGTAGTAGCCGATGCCTTGAGCCGGAAAGCGTATGCTAAAGATTTCTGTTATATGATGACGTCTACAATGCTGACCTCCACGATAATTGATGATGTCAAGGCCGCTCAGGAAGAAGCCTTGAAAGATGAAAATATTGGTGCTGAGGATATTAAAGTACAAGTTAAGAACATGGAAACAAGTGAGTCGGGATTGAAAGGAATTTTTGGAAGAATTTGGGTGCCGAAATATGGTGGTATGAGAAATGTGATCGTTGAGGAGGCACATCAATCTAAGTTTTCTTTACATCCCGGGAGCACAAAGATGTACAACGACTTAAAGGCAGACTTTTGGTGGCCGGGATTGAAGAGGGACATAGGACAATATGTAGAAAGATGCCGAACTTGTCGGTTGGTAAAGGCCGAGCATCAGCAACCTTATGGCAGTCTGCAACCGCTTCCCATTCCGGAATGGAAGTGGGAGCACATTACTATGGATTTTGTTACGAAACTGCCGAAGACTAAGCGACAGCATAATGCGGTTTGGGTAATCGTGGATCGGTTAACAAAGTCGGCTCACTTCATACCGATTCGTGAAAGTTATTCGTTGGAGAAATTAGCTCAAATTTACATGAACGAGATTGTTTCTAGGCATGGAGTGCCTAAGTCCATAGTATCGGACCGGGACAGCCGGTTTACTTCAAATTTTTGGTCGGCTTTGCAAGAAGGGTTAGGGACAAGGATTGCAATGAGTACAGCTTACCGCCCGCAAACTGATGGCCAGAGTGAGCGGACCATCTTAACGCTTGAAGACATGATGAGATCGTGTGTGTTAGATCTCGGTGGCAATTGGGACGATCATCTGCCACTCATAGAGTTTTCGTATAACAACAGTTACCACGCTACGATCAAGAAAGCTCCGTTCGAGGCTTTGTATGGAAGGAAATGTAGGGCTCCTACATGTTGGAGAGAAACGGGTGAAACACCAATCGCTGGGCCGGCCTTGCTTCAGGAAACAAACGAGAAGATACAGTTGATTAGGCAGAACATGAAGGCGGCCCAGGATCGTCAGAAAAGCTACTATGATCGGAGGCACAAGCCGATCAATTTTGAATTGAACGACTGGGTCTACTTGAAAGTATCACCCATGAGGGGTGTTACTCGTTTTGTTAAAAGGGGAAAGTTGGCTCCGAGATTCGTCGGACCATTTAAGATAATCGAAAAAGTGGGGAATCAGTCATACCGTTTGGAATTGCCTGAAGAGATGTCGGGCATACATCCGGTATTTCACGTTGGGAATCTTCGAAAATCGTTTAACACTGGAAACGAGGATTGGGCCGACCATACTGAACTACAAGTTGATGAAAGGCTTCGGTATGTAGAAGAGCCGGAGTGTGTACTGGATACTAAGTTGAAGAAATTAAGGAGTAAGGAGATAGAAATGGTGCTTGTACGTTGGAAGCATCATAAAGGAGCAAATCATACATGGGAAACTAAGTCAGAAATGTTAAGAAAATATCCGAAACTGTTTGAGTCCGAGTAACTTCGAGGACGAAGTTGAGCGTGGTGGAGCCCATGTTGTAACATCCACGGATTCAATTTGATGTATTTGACTAATTAAGTGGAAAATTTATATTTAAAGTTGAATTTGGGTGATTATTATGTATTTGGATATTTAGCAAAGTTTGTTGTTATTTTTAAGAAAATTGAACTCAGAAACAATTTTATGGATTATTATGAATTTAAAAGTTAATTATGATAAATCTAAGATGAAATCAGTATTTTATGGAACCGGTTAAGTCGAGTGGTGAAATGTGCAAAAATGACGAAAGTAGTATATAAAGGGCAATAGGCTTCATTTTCTAGTTTACACTCTCTCTCTACTCTATCTCTCTAGAAATTTTCTCTCTACATCTCTCTAAGATAAATCACAAACCGACCGTCGGATTTTCGAGAATTATACGTCATCGGAAAGGTATCGAGGAGTACAACAGTAATCTACAAACGGATTTCAGATTTCGTGCGAATTGAGGTAAGAATCGATCCTTTTTAAGTTATGGTTTCGGTTTTAAAGTAACTAAGAATTCGAATCTATCATTTTATGCAAATTTAAGTTTGTTTTGCTTGAAATGTTGCTGGATTATGATACTATATGCATAGTAGAATCGAATATATGCATCATACATGATATAACACTGAATTTAGGCCTTAGAAATGAAGGATTTAAGTTGAAATGATGAACAGACTCGAATATGTCAAGAACAGAGTCGAAATGTAAGAACAGACTCGAGTTTGGTGCTAGATTCGAAGGTGTACCATCAGATTCTAAGGGGGGTTTGAATCTGATGATAGACTCGAAGGGTATGGCTTCGAATCTGACATTAGATTCGAAGATGAGTTCGAATCTGATGGGGGGGATTCGAATCTGATGCTTGATTTCGAATCTAACCCATTAAATTCGAGTTTAATGCCTAAAATTGAGAATACTACTCCCTAGACTTGTGTATTTTGAATGAAACTCATAAACAACACATAAAATGTCATGAGTTATATAAACTTAGTTGTAATTCGAATATTGGATATAGACCCGAAACTGGGAAAATATCGTCAAATTTACGAAACTTGATTATTATGGAATTAAATGGATAATGATACGAGGAATTGTTGTAATTGATAATAACAGGTCCCTTGTGGTGTTGTTTAACCCACAGTGGGGTACTTGGTGGATCCGGTTGAAAGCCCGAAGAGAAATAATATCGGTTTAAAGATAATACGCACCCACTGTGAGTACAGTAGATTTCGCATGATTATATCTGATTTATGTTAAGCTTTGCCTGCTGAGACCTGTTGTTTCACTTGTTTGGTTGGATTTCTACTAACTTGCGTAGATTTAGATGCACATTCTTACTTGTTGCATGTCCGTTCGATTGTTGTGCATCTAGTGATGGACCTGTGGGTCGCATCGATTACTCTGATGTTACTGCGCTATATGACGCTGGAGCTGATCCCTCCAGGTCCGGTAGGCAGTATGTCATCCCCGATCGTTCGTTTGTCTCAGATGGTATGTGTAAATGCCGAGCCTTGGGCTCGAAGGGGCTGCGGCTCTGGTCCGTACTTGGTGTACGAAGAGAGTATACGACGTTTGTCGTCGGGGGTACTCTTGGGCTTCATAAATATTTATAATATGCGCAATCTTTGTATTCACTAAGCATTCGCTTACGTTTTAGTTGTTGTATTTTTACAGGCAAAGGAAAATCTACGGCTGGACCTTCTAGTTAGGTCAATTTGGAAGATTTGGAAGATATCTGCTATTTAATCGGTAATTATATTGTGGGACAAATGTTGTAATATATTCTGGATGATTGTAATAAATGTATGGGTGTGTAGACCTAGACTTGGTACCTGATAGCACCGTAGGGTGTTTAACACTTGTTGCACTACGTATTTATGTTTTAAATGCTTCCGCACTTAAATTTAGGTTATCAGACATTATGTTATTGCATGTTGATGATTAATCCTGGGTGTATTGTAATTGGTGGTTGTTGTGGCAAGGGTGTCACAC